>WIOZ01000132.1:0-139801 GCA_009664405.1 Drosophila bifasciata
TTCGCAAGGCAGATTCTTCACCCAAACTTCACGGTCAAAATGCCCTGGCAAATTACGTTGTTTTTGAAACGAATGAGTGATTTGGTTTTGATTTTGTGACCGGATTAGAATATAAAGTAACAAAAACCTTTTAAACCCTTATAAACCTGAACGTGTATTTAAAATTTCGCCCCGCCCCAAAAAGCGAAAATCCACTTTTTGGTGAAAAAATCAGTTCGGAAAACTTCTAAGATTTTAATTTGAACTCTTAAAAAGATCAAAGAAAGCAGCGGGATAGCCTTTTTTGAATTTGCGCAAGTTTTATTGGGGTTATTTAGCGATTTTAAAACCTAGTCAAAAGCTCCTGTGAGGACGTTTTTTTGGAAACGAAGATGAGAGTGAGAGCGAAAGATGAGAAAAATTTAAAAATATAAAAAAAAAATTCCTATAAATATGAGACGGGATAAAATAGATTTTTGAAGGCTGTAGTTCTTCCGGAAGTTGCGGAAACATTCCAAAAAATTTTCTTTGAACTTTAAAACAGCCTCGGAAAGAGATTGGGCTAAAAGCAAAAAGAATTGGCAAAAAAAGAATTCGTAAAATAGGATTAAAAAAGTTCCGGCTTAAATTTTTGAAAAAATCAAAATGGGGTGGAAACGAAAGGTCGGGGTCAAAAATTAAGGAAAGATCAATTTAAAACCCCTCATTGAGAAATGGTTGGAAGTTCCGAAAAGGGAACTTTCCAAAAGATTTCGTGAACTTAAACATTCCTTTAAAGGGATGGGTAATCAAAATAAAACCATTCGTAATAAATTAAAAGGTGTTAAATTGGTTAAAAAAATTAATTGGGGTGTCCAATGGTCAGTTCTAAGAATGATTCCCAATTCAAATATTGGCCCTTGGTTCGGCCGTCCAAAAAACTTTTGTTGCTATTAAAAAATTTGCCATTTATTATTATTTTGAATATCTTAAAACGATAAAAGGTAAAATTTTTTAAAAAGGTAAAAATTTATTCCTGGGTTGGCCAGTTAACAGTTACTCAGAAGAAATGTCCCCTTTGAGTTCCATTGAAGGAAGTTATTCTTTGGTTTGCATTTTAAAAAGTTATTTTTGTATTTTTAACGAAGGAATTTTTGGAATTTATTAATTTAATTCAAACATGACCTAATGATAAAATGTTAATGAAAAAAAAAAAAAAAAATTAGGTTGATGAAATAAAAAATTTGGGAAAACGGCTTCAAATCAAAAATTAAAAAACAAATTTGCTTTTTTTTTGTTTGCACAAAAAAAATTTCCGTTTTCCCGGCTTCCAAAGCAAAATCTGAAAAATAATGCGGTTTTTTTGTTGGGTGACAAAATTACCGTTTTCCGTTACAAAGGCAAAATTACACCAAATGAAAATCAAATTTTGAAAAATACCATTTCAAGATTCCGATTAAGCAAAATAAAACGTAATTTTGGAACCTGATAAAATTAAAAGTTGATAATCAAAAAAAACTGGGGACCTTTTGGGCCTACTTGATAGGATAATGTAAAAGTGATATTCTGTTACAAAAAAACTGGATCTCTGATCATAATATGATTTATTTACACACAAGTTGTTCAACTTTCAATAAAACAGTTGATACACAAACATTAATGCATGGAACTTTGTTTCTGAAATGCTCAAATCGAATTTAAATTCCGTTAATATGCTAGCCGATATTACAAATTTGCCGAACTTAAATCCAATACAGACAATGCTTCGTCTTTTTCTTCTTGCAACTCCTTTCCAGTTAGATTCAACTTGGATTTAGCAACATCACTTAGCTCCAAGCCCTCGACGATTTTCCATTTCTTATTTATAACGACAACTGGAAAAGAAAAAATAACGTCCTTTGGAGAGTTATAGCTGCCATCTGAACATACACCCATTGATACAAATGTTCCTGGAGCGGTACCATTCCACCAGTCGTGCATATGATCGCAAGCGGCTTTAGCTGCTGACATTGCGGATGACATTTTACGAGCTGCAATTACAGCAGCCCCACGCTTTTGAACAGTTTCAACAAAGGCTTCTTGCAAGTATAAATTATCATTGACAGCATCAGCCACAGATTTTATTTCACCATTAATAACCACTTTTCCTTGTCCAGCATCTGGGTATTGAGTGGAAGAATGGTTGCCCCAGATTATTATGTTCTTAATGTCGGATATAGGAACTCCCAACTTTGTTGCTATTTGGGAGGTGGCGCGATTTTGATCTAATCGAGTCATTGCAGAAAAATTTTCACGTGGAATGGATGGCGCATATTTAGCACAAACAAAAGCATTAGTGTTGGCAGGGTTTCCAACCACAAGAACTTTGACATCTTTTTTTGCAAAATTTTCAATAGCTTGTCCTTGTGTTTTAAAAATTTTTACATTTGCTGATAGTAAATCTTTTCTTTCCATTCCTTCTTTTCGTGGCATGGCGCCTACAAGAAAGGCGGCCGAAACATCCTTGAACCCAACAGATGGTTCTGTTGTAGGTATAACTTGAAGTAACAAAGGCAGCGCACAATCCGCTAGTTCCATGACGACACCCTCAAGAACACCAACCATAGGCGGAATATCCAGTAAATGCAATATTAGAGGTTGTTCAGGTCCAAAAACTTCTCCTCGAGCGATCATGTATAGCAACGAATAAGCAATTTGACCAGCAGCTCCAGTCACAACAACACGAATTGGTTCGGCCTAAAAATATAATAACCAAATTTTTGTTTATTTAAATAAAAATCATATTTATGTTATGCAAGTTTATACGAAATTCGAAACTTTTGTATATTCTAGGAGACTACTAACTACTGGAAATACTCGAGACTGGGACCGACAGATCGATATCACTGGAATTTCGACGGAATCTTTGGTTGCCCTAGCTCTTATAGTCTCCGAGATGAAGGCGCTCATCTGGACGAATGGGCAAAGCAGACGCGTTGGTGTGGGAGAGAGAGCGAGAGCGAACAATGCTTCTCCAAATGGTTTTCTTCATTGCGGCTAAATTAATGATCCAATCCAATCCGAATTCGGGCCTCTGATAGATATGGGCTTTCTCTATGCTGCTGCAGTTTCTGTTTTCTTCTATCTTCAAAACTGTGAACGCCACAGATGTGCGCCCTTTGTGGGGACGGCGGGTCGAAATTATACGCCTAGCAGTAAGATACTAAATCAGTTTGGAAAAAAAATTAGGTTTCTCTAGCTATTAATCTTTTCGAGCAATGGGCGACAAACAGACGGACGGACGTACGGACAGACAGACATGGCTATATCGACTCGACTATTGATACTTATCAATACTACTTGCTACTTCTTTTTCATGGGATCGAAACGCTACCTTATCTGCGTTACACATCCACTCCTACCAAATATACAATATGCCATTTTACTCTTCATTTTTACGGGAAAAGGTGGAATAGGATCCTGGATCCGCAGGACTAGGTATTTTATATCTTATTTATTTATTTATATCTTATCTTATGAAATGTTACCCATAATTCGATTTCAACCGATTTATTAAAACTTAAGAGCAAAATATGATTGCGGTTCTATTTTGATTCCAAAACAAACTAAGCAGATTGGTTTTCATGTGTTTACACAAATGTAAATGTCTACCAAATATACAATATGCCATTTTACTCTTCAAGTACGGGAAAAGGTGGAATAGGATCCTGGATCCGCAGGACTAGGTATTTTATATCTTATTTATTTATTTATATCTTATCTTATGAAATGTTACCCATAATTCGATTTCAACCGATTTATTAAAACTTAAGAGCAAAATATGATTGCGGTTCTATTTTGATTCAAAACAAACTAAGCAGATTGGTTTTCATGTGTTTACACAAATGTAAATGTCCTACCAAATATACAATATGCCATTTTTTACTCTTCAAGTACGGGAAAAGGTGGAATAGGATCCTGGATCCGCAGGACTAGGTATTTTTATATCTTATTTATTTATTTATATCTTATCTTATGAAATGTTACCCATAATTCGATTTCAACCGATTTATTAAACTTAAAGAGCAAAATATGATTGCGGTTCTATTTTGATTCAAAACAAACTAAGCAGATTGGTTTTCATGTGTTTACACAAATGTGTTTTCTCAAAAAGAAGAAGACGTGGTCCAAAGGAAAACATTTTTCCCGGAAACTCTACTTTCATTTAACGAACCAGACTATAAGAGCTAGAGCAATCAAATTTTTTTCCAGACTGAAGTGACATCTCACTCCTAGAAGTTTTTTTTTTTTTAATTTAGCCCCGCTCCCTTCCGCCTCTACAAAGGACACACATCTGTGGCGTCCACAATTTTGAAGATAACAGAAAACTAATGCCGAATAATAGAGACAGACCATATTTATCAGGGGTCTAAATCTGAATTGGATCGGATCATTAGTATAGCCACAATAAAAAAAAACTAATTGCGAGAAACATCGTTCTCTCACACAAAAACGGGTCCATATAGCACTGTCTGTCCGTCCGTCTGTCTGTCCGTCTTCCATTGTCATCCATTGCTGAAGGCTATAAGAGATAGAGCAACCAAGTTTTTTTTCCATACTGATGTTATATCTTAATCCTAGAAAAATGTTTTCAAATTCCGCCCCGCCCACTTCCGCCCCCAAAAAAAGCACACATCTGTTGCGTCCACAATTTTGAAGATAGCAGAAAACTAAAAATGCAGAGGCCAAAATCTGAATTGGATCGGATAATTAGAAAATAAATATAGAAATAAATGATGTCGAAACATCATTCCCTCTCTTTCGCACTCACACAAAAACAGTCGATTTGGTTATTCGTATTTTTGTCGCCTGAATCTCAAAAGACTATGAGAGCTAGAGCAACCAAACTTTGTGTCAAGACTCCTGTGATACTAAGCCAAGACACACCCCTTCGCCGCCCGCAAAAGACGAAAGCCAAGGGTGGCGGAATGTGGCATGTAACGAAATTTTGAAATACACTTACCTTGGTATCACAAATTGGTATAACTTTAATGCTAAAAATAATAAGGGTATTGCCTAAAATTTGCAAATGAGCTCGAAATAACCCGATCAAGACAATGACCCCAAGCACCCAGCAGGCATTGTGAAGAATTGGCTCATCTGGAACTGTCCACATCTTATCAAAACACCAGCACAGTAACCAGATTTGAATGTCATTGAATATTTATGGCAAATATTAAAGGTGCCCATTCAAAAACGGAAAATTTCCAATAAAAATAGCCTGAAACGTGCCTTACCAGAGGAAAGGAAAGAAATTCCAGTGGAAACAACTAAACAATTTGGTTTTCATTCATGGTAAATCGTTTGAAATGTGTTCAAAATCAGAAAGGAGCCCTCACAAAGTATTAATCATAAAATTAAGAAAAATAATTTAATCTAAATGAGGCATGAAAAATGGCCCTAAAATTGTTTTTTTATATTTTTGCTAGCTGCAAAAAATGAGCTGAGAACCACTGTATATGTTTAAAATAAATAAAACAAGAATTTAAAAATGTTATATATATGTAAAAACATTTTGGAATCAAATTGGATATGTTTCATTGTACCAGTTATGAAATTGCAATCTTAATATAATATATTCACTCTATGACGCTTATAATGATTAAATTAGAGGGCGAATGAAAGTTGAATTTTATAATCGTACTAATGTAGATGTGAATACATATTTATATAAATACAAAGAAAATAGATATATATTGCACTAATTCGTTTACAAAAATTCATATAAATAAATGTAGGTAATTATTTCATTACGGGCAATGGACAGAAGTTAAATAAATAAATTCTTCATCTTACCATTTTCACACTATATTTCTTCTTCACTGACTACGAATTCTAGCTTTCAGTAAATGTGGATAAGCATCGATTGCGCTTTCGGTACAATCGAGTGTGGGGCTACTAATGATGTTATGACATTAGACACTACTTCACAGAACAATTATGAGGAACGGTGGGAATTTTCTTCTGATGTGAAAATCCAATTCCCACTGGCAATCTATCATCCACCTTTCAGCTAGTTTTTATACCCGTACTCGAAGAGTAAATGGGTATATTGTATTTGTGGTAAAAGTGGATGTGTGTAACATAGAGAAGGAATTATTTCCGACCAATTAAAGTACCCGAGTCGATTTAGCCATGTCTGTCCATCTGTCTGTCCGTCCGTCTTGTTTGTCGCCCATTGCTCGAAGGCTATAAAAGCTAGAGCAACCAAAATTTTTCAGACTGATGTGATATCTTACTCCCAGAAAAGTGTTTAAAAATTTCGCCCCGCCCACTTCCGCCCCCACAAAGGGCGCATCTTGAAGATAAGAGAAAACGAAAAATGCATAATCATAGAGAGAGGCCATATCTATCAGGGACCCAAATCTAAATCGGATCATTAATATAGCCACAATAGAGAAAACCATTTCGAAAAACATCGTTCCTTCTCTCTCGCACTCTCACAAAAACGAGTCGATTTGGGTTTTCGTGCAAATGAGGCGCCTCGATCTCAGAGACTATAAGAGCTAGAGCGACCAAACTTTTTTGTCAGACTCCTGTGATATCACTTCAGTGCAAGTTTGTTTCAAAATTTTGCCCACCCCCATTATTATGGATCAATATTATAGCCACAAAGATGACATGAATTTTCAGCAGCAATTTCCCCCGCAACCCCCGCAACAAAATAAACATTTTTATGGTTGATAGCCGCTACTGATTCTGTCTACGCAGTGTACGTGTGTTGTTGTGAGAACTGATGTAGATGTCGATGTAGATGACAGATGCAGCAAAAATATGTACAATGTAAAACTGATAAAACATTTGAAAATTCCATAAATCAGACCGACTGAGTACGGTTATGGAATTAGTTTCGCGTAACGGCGACACAGCACGTCCTTTCTCGTTTCCATTACTTCTGGTCAGCCTTTGCTAACATATTCGTTGTGAATTTCGTTTTTCTTTGGGAATCATTTAATGTGATGTCGAAACGATGAAATATAATATTTCAATATACAAGAATTTAACATACTTATATATAATGAACAGTATATAAAGAAATTAACAGATATTTGTATAAAGTGATATTAACCAAAAATTAAATGAAGCTAAACACTATCGATAGCAATCATTATTCATATCGGAGCAAACAAATTAAATTCATATCATTCGCTTCAATTCGCTATAGAAAACATGTTTGATAACCGCTGAATGGCTGAATTCACATCATACTTGAATCAAACATAATAAACCTACATATCTTTGCATTACTTGTTCAAGTTCTTATGGTCGAAACATTGATAAAATAGCTACAAAATTTTTGCAATTTTGGCAAATAAAAGTTTAATATTTTCTTGACGGTAAGTTGAAACTACAAAGTGTTCGGGTCATATAACAGCTCCATTTATTAGATTCTCAGATTATTTTGCACACAGATGTAAGGTACTCAAGTTATGGGAAAAGAAAGTAACACTTAAGCTGACCCATTTTCAGTACCTATGGTAAGGCCAACAAATAAATAATTATAAAATAAAATCTCAAACTATTAATCCTAGTACTCAGATTGCCGAAATACATACAGATGAAAGTTCATGACTTCTGTTTGATCGACAAAATATATCGCAGCTGGTTACTCGCACATAAGGGGCTGTCCATATATTACGTAATTACGTTTTTCGTCATTCTCTACTGCAAGCTAAAAGAATAAATCTACATATAGTATGTATTCATTATTTGAACGCGAAGTGGCACTGGAGGTAGGTTATGGATAAAGTTGCGCTGAGTGCAGCGCAGCGGCTTAATTGATTGATTGTTGGACTGTCATCACTCTCGCTTATCAGCAAATGTCTTAACACCATTATTGATATAGTAATTGGGTTTCTCCAACAATATATCGGTTTATAATGAAATCATCGATAAATGGATAGTACCATCAATTGTATTTATAATTGTTAATAACAAAAATTTCCACGATCGTTGAACTTAAAATTGGTGAAAAAATGTAACATTTTAAAGTCGAAATCAAATGACTAAGTCTTTATCTGTTGGATTTTTTAATATAATTCTAATTCTTAATATGTTTGTATCCTTCTAATAAAAACAATCCAGCAAGCTAAAAGATTATATTACTTCCAAAACCTGCTCTTGATTAAACTTTCGGCGAATCGGTTTGGAAAACTAAAGTTAAGAGTTATCAGCAATAACGGATTTTTTTTTTCCCCGTTTTCGATGAGAGCTCGATGAATCAATGGTAAAAGTGTACATATGTGTGCAACGTCCGTCAATGTGTCCTTATTCAGCGCCTAGTTCTCTGAGACTAAAGAGCTACCGAAACATCGTTCCCCCCTCGCTCGCTGTCACACACCAACGTGTCGACTTTGCCCATTCGTACAGATGAGCGCCTGGATCTTAGAGACTATAAGAGCTAAAGGCAACCAAATTTTTTGTCAGACTCCTGTGATATCACTTCAGGGCAAGTTTATTTCAAAATTTTGCCAGGCCACCTCCCGGTCCCCAAAAAGACAAAATCCACAATTTTAAAAAAAAAAAAAATTTAAAATTGCATTTATCGTAGAAGAATGACTATGTCTACCAGATTCCCAAATTTGGTTCAGATCGGATCATTATTAAAGCCACAACGATGAAATGAATTTTCAGCAGCGAGCCCCCCTTTCACATTGCGTTTTTTTCAGCCAAAATTCAGACTTTTCATTTTAAAGCGCTCTTGAATCCGATTTATTCACTCCTCTACTGTTTAACGCAAAATTGATTGCTATTATACGTACGCGTTAGTGCCAACTCATATAGAAAGGGCTATCGGGGTCAATGCAGTTCTCAGGAACTCGCGACTCTACTTTTATATCCGTACTCAGGAGGTATATGAGGTTATGATACTTGTGAAATTCGTAAATATTTTATCATTTTACATATTTTTGCTACATCTTTCATCTACTTCTACGTCAATTCTCACAACAATAATTATCTTGTATCTTCAAATTACGGACGCCGAAAGGGCGCAAGACGAAATTTTGAAAATACACTTGTAGCAGTGTGATATCACATGAGTCGGGTAACAAAATTTAATTACTATAGTTCTTAAAGTCTCTGAGGGACTAGAAGCTCAAAAGACGTACAGACAGATAATAATATATATACTTTATGGGGTCGTAAAAGATTCAATCTCTGCGTTACATATGAACAGTTGTGATTTCAAAATAAATTCCAATTTCTTGTTTTGCTTGATTTTATACCCATGAAATCTGCTGTTCAATAAAATAGTAGTGCTGGGATAATTTAATTTAAAAAAATAAAACAGATAGAATTTTAATTTAAAAGAGTCACAATCCGTAAGCTCAATTTAGTTGTTATATATTATGATGAAAAAAACATTTTTGGAAATATCGGTTCTTTCGATTTTGGGCGTAAAAAAATCATTGCTCGGTGCTGAAAGAAGACATCAAGTTAGACCAAAAAACTAAAGGTTGGGGTATAAGGAAGTTGAAAAATAAGTTTTTTGTGGTTTTTTGTTTTTGTGTAAAAGAAGTAAACTGGAAATCAATTTTTTATGTGAAAAACATCTTTTGCATCAATGGTCGACAAAGGTTGAAGGCAAGACCCCACCTTCAGTATCCTCAAAAATTATGAAACAAATTTTATATCGCTTTGAAAGTGATGTGACAGTTGGCAGACAACTGATTACACATTATTTAAGTCAAGAGTCCTTGAAACTTACGCGTTTTGTTCATAGAACACATAGTTCCATGACTCAAGTTAGCAGAAACGCTTGTGGGCTGGCCTGAGTCACAGTCACGAAAAATACTTTTGACAGATGAGGGTAGAGTTGTATTATATGGTAAGATAGACGCCAAAAATATGTTTGGCATTCAAAGAAATCCGATTCCCCAAAATCTGGAAAAAATAGCATTGAATATGCTGGGCTTACCTATGGGGCTCAGCTCATATGAACTAGTACGGTATAGTCTGGCGTTGGGTATTTAACAAAACTGAGTATGCAGATATACTATAATATACCTAACGTTCATATTAAAATTGAAAAATGCTTTTAAAAGGATCTTTTAACATGATAATGACCTGAAAACATCACAAAAAGCCCGCTAGGAATTGGGTCTCCTCCGAAAATATCGGCGTTTTGCCATGTTCAAATCAGTCCCTGGATCCCAATCTCATCGAAAACTTATGGGGAATGTCAAATACATTGCTACAACTGCAAATCTTTCAACCAGGCTAAAGTTTTGGCCAGTGGGTTAAGCATTATTGGCTGAAATCCTATTGACGCGTTGGCAGGACCCTATTGGGCACATGCCAGACCGGTGTACGGCCGTAATGTCAACAAAATTGATTAAAAACTATATATTAAAGCTCAAGAAACATGAGGAATATCAATCATTGGTTTTAATTTGAGTGTCGTTGGTTTTATCGATTTTCTAAAAAAATACTACTATATATTGTTCAATACAAACAGTTCATACGAACTGTTCATACGAACAACAGATTTCATGGGTATACGTAAAAATCAAGCAAAACAAGAAATTGGAACGCAAATGTAATGAAACTTCTTCGGTTTTCTAATGTCTACATTCAATCTATTCAAAAAGGTATCATTTGTTTCTTTTGGATGACTGGAAGTGTTAAAAAAAATGATTTGAAAATACTACTACTATTATTTTGAACACAGCTGTACATCCACATTGTACCACAAATACAATATACCCCTTAACTCTTCGATTACGTGTATACAAAATTAATACACCTAGTAATAATTACCAAAAGACAGAATCGTACGTTACATAGTTTATTTTTTATTCTATAGTACCTTAAATAAGTAGCATATGATAAAAAAGTTGAATAAGTTTTAGTATAGGATAATGATATAACAGAAAATATTTCAATTTTTGCTTCAAAGTCAATATTTTGCTGATCAAAATAATAGGTACACTTTCAGTATTTTTATGAAAAATCTGTTAACTGATTATTATATTTTTTTTGCTTAATTAGTGTTTTTCTAGTTAATATCTAATGTGTTTAACCTTTTTTTGCTCAGCTTTTTATTGATTTTTGGTATATTTTAAAAAAGGCGTCTGGCCGGTTTCTATCTGTGTCTCCTACCACAATTTTTGGACGCCCTTTCATTGTTTTTTCTTATTTTGAAATGAAAACTTAGCTTAATTCGTTTTATAAATCTCCCCAGACGGTTTTGAATGGATTTAGATCGGGGAGACTGACTAGGCCACTATAATACGTCCATTTTTGGTCCTCGACTAAGTTGATCAACCATCTTGATGTGGGCTTGATGTGGGTTCTATTGCTGCAATTCCCAACTTAATGGCATTATTGCTTTTAGTATTAGGTAAGGTAGCATTCTCAATATAGATTTGTGTTACTTAGCGTTCATTTTGTTCGTTTACTGGGGAAAAGTGGACGTACGCCGTACCAGGTGAAGCAGCCCCATATCATAAAATTGCTCCCTCGAAGTTTGAAAACTTTTTTGGTGAAACCTGGATCTAAAATCCATTCCTTTAGGGGGTCGTTCACTTCTTTTAAAATCATTCACAAATAAATTTGTTTTACTTTCGTCGCTTCATACAATTTTTCTCAACTTTTTCTCTCTGGTGCACCCTGCGCAGTCTTTGTGACCTATAGCAAAAAGTTAGCCCCATCGATATATTTTTTTTGGCGCATAGGTAGAACCTATTAGGCTATTCTCCTGGAAGATTGGTTTGTTGTAGTCGTATACGGATCGTTGGATCACCAAATTCTTGTTTAATTTCTGCTGCAATAGCCTTTTTTTACGACCTAAACTGGTAATTTTTTGCTCAAAGGATCAATGCAGTGGTCGAGTGTTTTGCTAGTTTTCTGTGGCTTTAGGTTTCCTTTTTAAAGTATTGTGAATAAAATTCTACGATCTTTTTATACCCGTACTCGAAGAGTAAATGGGTATATTGTATTTGTGGTAAAAGTATATGTGTGTAACACACAGAAGGAAGGCGTTTACGACCCCATAAAGTATATATATATTCTTGATCAGCATTAATAACCGAGTTGATATAGCCATGTCTGTCCGTCTGTCTGTCTGTCTATCTGTCAGTCTTGTTTGTCGCCGAATGCTCGAAGGCTATCAGAGCTAGAGCAACCACATTTTGGTTGTATCACGGATACACTAATATCACCGATATGATATCTCACTCCTAGAAAAGTGTTTAAAAATTTCGCCCCGCCCACTCCCGCCCCCGCAAAAGGCGCACATCTGTGGCATCCACAATTTTGAAGATAGCAGAAAAATGCAGAATCATAGAGAAAGACCATATCTATTAGGAGCCCAAATCTGAATCGGATCGGGTCATTAATGTAGCCACAATAGAGAAACCATTTCGAAAAACATCGTTCCTTCTCTCTCGCACTCACACAAAAACGAGTCGATTTGGTTTTACGTACAAATGAGCGCCTCAGTGACAGTTTATTTCAAAATTTTGCCACGCCCACTAGCCCAAATGACGAAAATCCACAATTTTGAAGATGAAAAAAACGAAAAATGCAATGTCGTAGAGAATAACCATATCTACCAGATTCCTGAATTTGGTTCAGACCGGATCATTATTGTAGCCACAATGATCAAATACATTTTCAGCAGCGAGTCCCCTTGCGGGGGTTGCCCCCACAACAAAGTATACATTTTTATTAGGGTTGATGGCGGTAGCGGATGCTACTGATTCTCTCACACTCACACTCACGCTCACAGACTCTGCCTCGTGCAGTGTACGTGTGTCGTTGTGAAACTGATTTAGATGTAGATGACAGATGCAGCAAACAAATGTAAAATGTAAAACTGATAAAACATTTGAAAAATTCCACATAAATCACATGTGTGTACTGACTGAGTACGGGTATAAAAGTAGAGTCACGTTCACAGCGACTCCATACGTTCTTTCTCGTTATTCATTTGGCAATGTACCGAATAGATTTTCCTTCTTTTTTAAGACTAAGAGGCAATTGGGCTTTTTCCTCTGTACAATGATACTCACGACCCATTTTTGTAAGAAAAGACATAGTTATTTGTTCATATTTTGACTGTAACTAAACGAAATTAACATTTAATTGTCAAAAAGGCAAGAATTTCCAATCTATTCACTTAATATTGAAGAGTTACTGAAAGTGTACCCATTATTTTGATCAGCAAAATTTTTGACTTTTGAAGCAAAAACGGAAAATATTTTCTGTTATATCATTATCCTATACTGTAATCAAAGTTTATTTTATGGAAATCAAATACTCAATGAATAAGTGAGAACAAATTTGAAGTTTTAAATATTGAACAGAACAGTTTTATGTTAGTTTAAAGCTGAAGTAGGTGGTTGTACCTATTATTATGATCAGGTGTGTATGTCATCGAATGTGACCGAATAGAAGCGTCTGTACATATGCGACGATAGAAGCAATGCTGCGATGTATGTACATTTAGATAAAAATTAGGTACAGGGGCAGTGAAAACAACGAAAAAAATTCTTAAATGCTGCACCACCTACTTTAGTTTAAAACATTCTGTAAAGTGCTAGGCTGGGTGACCGAACGACACCTTTTTTAATTTTCAACAGTACTAATGACTTATGATACCTCAATCTCAATGAAAATATTTCTCAATCGAAGAACGTCCACGATTGAATTTTTCGAATCAGGTTTTTAATTGGCAATGCTTGGTGCTTCATCACTTAAAAGTTTCACTAAGCTGATATAATCATTCTTGACTTAAAAATCCACTAAAAAATATGGGGAAAATCAAGACATGAATGTTCATATAATGTTTTATCCCAGAAAATACTAAATTGATTAATGCAAATGAACACTGGGTTCAAACTTAAAGTTGATACTGAAATGTCAGCTGGGTATTTGGTATTTCAATAATGCACGCATCTGTTATGTCGATTCGCATGTGCTTAATAATATAATCAACTTATAATATGTTACTAGAATTGATGATATGGATCCGAAAAATTCATAAAATTGGTTTTGCAAAAAAATATTGTAATACATACATTCTTATTAGAGCCCTGCCTAAATCCTGCCTTCAGTCAGTTTTTCGCATATCTGAAAATTGACTCAAAACATTCGTCGGATTTCGTATGCCTACGGCTATGCACACTCGGCTTTTTTGCACTGAAAACGAAAATTGTGCATTTATTTAGCGCAACAAGTTATCTTGTTAAATCTAAAAAACAAATATTTTTTCAGTCTTAAGCAAGAAAACGTACGCACACACATAATTAAAGATTTTAAGAAAGATGACAAAGCAAACGGGAGGGAACGTTGAGTCGCCGTTACCGCGACACTACTTTTATACCCGTTTCAGTCAGTATAAATATGAGCTTATGTGGAATTTAAAAAAATATTTTATGTTTTTACATTTTACATATTTTTGTTACATCTGTCATCACATCTACAGCACTTCTCACAACAACATGCCGTTCTCGGCCAGAGGCCGCACGCTGAACAAGGCAAGGGAGTATAAACGAGAAAAGAGCGAAATAGTAGTAACTGCACCTTAGAAGGTGAGGGGCTAGCTGAAAATTAGTTTCGTCATTGTGGCTTTAATAATTACACGATCCGATCCAGATTCGGCAACCTGGTAGATATAGCCATTCTCTACGAGACGGAATTTTTCGTCTATCTATCTATTTCTTCTATCTTTAAAATTGTGAACTTTCATTTTATGTGTGGCCGGAAGGGGGCGGTTCGAAATTTTGAAATACACTTATAGCAGTGTGATACCCCATGAGTCTGGAAACTTTCTGAGAGAAAGGCGATAAACAAGACGGACGGCCGGACAGACGCACAGACAGACATAGACTCCGCTATTTTTGCTGATCAAAATTTATATTTATTATTATTATTATTTATTATTATGTGTTTTCCGAGGAATTCGTTCCTCCACGATGTGGTTCAGCAGCAGCGAGAGTGCGGCTACAGCTTCTTGGCCGGTCGGCGATCCCACTTATGCCTTTGTGGTTTTACGTTGGAAGAGACTATCTCTCTTTTTTGTCGGCCTTGTGGCTCGACAAAGTAATAATGCAACGATTTACGGCTGTCGCCGGAGTTAGAAGCTTTGTTAAGCTCAATTGATGTTATATCTAAACTAAAACTGAATGCCGAAACCGAAACCAAAGCATAGCCGGCAAGCCAGCTGCACATGAACATAAAATGCTGACCACGCAACATGCGCCAGAATCAGGCGATGTCGGTGGCCAATGGTATTAGGGCGCAGCTCACAACAATGAAATATGCTGCATCGGCGCTCCTGACGGACTTAAGGAATAGGGTGGCACAAGAAACATTAAGGTTCCTCATGCTCTATTATTTTACGTGTTAACCATTCCCCCTTAAATTATCGCCGTCCTCGGCGATAACTCTCTACATTTCCATTGAGGAGTTTCTCCGACTCCAGTATTGGTGTAAAGGATAAGGCCTCAAAACATGAGGCAGACCGCCACTCCTGCTGCAAACCAGGTCTTGGGAGACCCGCCGGAACAACATCGTTGCTCCTGTATGATCTCTAGATTAGGCTAGGCTTAGGACGTGATCGTGTCCTGGTATGGTCAGTAGCGGTGAGCCCGCAATGCCTGGTACTTTTCTCACAGCTTTGTTGAGATTCAAGTACAGCGTGTTCTTTTTCAAGGCCTTGTACTCGAACGTGACGAGGTTAGTCCCTCTCGTTGATTTTAGGGGTCCAACGTCTACACTGACTGTCGCGCTCTGTCCATTGATGATAATTATACCTTCGTCCACCATTTGTTGGGCTTCAGGAGGCTGGGCTGCGTGCGGCATGAAGCTGAGCCGCCTGCGTGTACTTCGCGAGCGCAGGTATCGTGTGTTGCCTTCTTGCAGAATGTGGCGAAGTTAACACATTCGGTGACAGCTAGGATCCCTCGTCGCATTCCGCTACTACATTGTCTTGCATTGGCAGCACGGTGTTGTTGTGTGCCACGGGAAATATGAGTACCTTCTTACAAATAACCTTAACCTTAGGGTACTCAACGAATATATGAATAATGGTATTAGATTGAAATATTCTTATATTTAATACTCCCATCAAGCTAACTATGGGGACCTTTGTGAGCTGTTCGGCAAAAATAGTTTTCAGTCGTTATGGTAAAAAATTAAAGGATTTATTACGTTGAAATTTGCAAGTGTGATAGTAAGCATTAGGGTTTTGAATTTATTTTTTTATTTTATTGTTTTATTATATTATTTTATTTGTGCCGGAATCGTTCAATGCCATTTGAACATAACCGAACGTAGAAGGTGAGGAAAGAGATATGGTACAATGGGCTTTGGCTATTTACAATTATTTACAAAATTTCATGGTTATTGGATGGCACAGGAAGTGAGATCACTTGGGTGCAATCTCTTTAGTCTTCGGAGAGGTTGCGGTTTGGCAAGACTGCTAGCAAAAGTGGGTTTGGGTGCGCCTTGTCGGAAACAGCGAAAGTCAAGGACTGGTGATCGGTAAAGTCTTGTCTTTTTGTACCGGATAAGTAATTTTGTAGCTTTCCTATAGCCAGACGATGACCAACAACTCTCTTTCATTTGTGTAGTTTAATTCGCAATCCTTTAATGTGCGCGATATTATTGTGATCGGTCTGCCGTTTTTTGGTATAGTTTTGGGTTATATCGAAGGGCAGTTTAAAATCTGGGTATTGTGAGTATGACATCCTCTGATGCCAAGATGTTTCGCAGACGGTCGAATGCGTTGCGTTGCATTTCGTTTTAACTGAACTGCAACTTTCTTTGACATGTGTTTACTGACGGTGCCATTTTCCTTTGAGTATGGCGGTTATTGGGCTTGCTATTGCCGCGAAGTCTCTAACTAAACTTCTGTAGTAGCTTGCTAGAACAAATAAATTTGATGGTACCTTGAGATCTAGGTACCGAAAAAAATTTAGCTTTGCCCAGATTCGCTAGAATATTTTATGTTTTTACAAAACATTTGAACATTGGAATTTAAAAAATATTTTATGTTTTTACATTTTACATATTTTTGTTACATCTGTCATCACATCTACAGCACTTCTCACAACAACATGCCGTTCTCGGCCAGAGGCCGCACGCTGAACAAGGCAAGGGAGTATAAACGAGAAAAGAGCGAAATAGTAGTAACTGCACCTTAGAAGGTGAGGGGCTAGCTGAAAATTAGTTTCGTCATTGTGGCTTTTAATAATTACACGATCCGATCCAGATTCGGCAACCTGGTAGATATAGCTATTCTCTACGAGACGGAATTTTTCGTCTATCTATCTATTTCTTCTATCTTTAAAATTGTGAACTTTCATTTTATGTGTGTGGCCGGAAGGGGGCGGTTCGAAATTTTGAAATACACTTATAGCAGTGTGATACCCCATGAGTCTGGAAACTTTCTGAGAGAAAGGCGATAAACAAGACGGACGGCCGGACAGACGCACAGACAGACATAGACTCCGCTTTTTTGCTGATCAAGAATTTATATTTATTATTATTATTATGTTATTATTATGTGTTTTCCGAGGAATTCGTTCCTCCACGATGTGGTTCAGCAGCAGCGAGAGTGCGGCTACAGCTTCTTGGCCGGTCCTCGGCGATAACTCTCTGCATTTCCATTGAGGAGTTTCTCCGACTCCAGTATTGGTGTAAAAGGATAAGGCCTCAAAACATGAGGGCAGACCGCCACTCCTGCTGCAAACCAGGTCTTGGGAGACCCGCCGGAGACAACATCGTTGCTCCTGTATGATCTCTAGATTAGGCTAGGCTTAGGACGTGATCGTGTCCTGGTATGGTCAGTAGCGGTGAGCCCGCAATGCCTGGTACTTTTCTCACAGCTTTGTTGAGATTCAAGTACAGCGTGTTCTTTTCAAGGCCTTGTACTCGAACGTGACGAGGTTAGTCCCTCTCGTTGATTTTAGGGGTCCAACGTCTACACTGACTGTCGCGCGCTGTCCATTGATGATAATTATACCTTCGTCCACCATTTGTTGGGCTTCAGGAGGCTGGGCTGCGTGCGGCATGAAGCTGAGCCGCCTGCGTGTACTTCGCGAGCGCAGGTATCGTGTGTTGCCTTCTTGCAGAATGTGGCGAAGTTAACACATTCGGTGACAGCTAGGATCCCCTCGTCGCATTCCGCTACTACATTTGTCTTGCATTGGCAGCACGGTGTTGTTGTGTGCCACGGGAAATATGAGTACCTTCTTACAAATAACCTTAACCTTAGGGTACTCAACGAATATATGAATAATGGTATTAGATTGAAGTATTCTTATATTTAATACTCCCATCAAGCTAACTATGGGGACCTTTGTGAGCTGTTCGGCAAAAAATAGTTTTCAGTCGTTATGGTAAAAAATTAAAGGATTTATTACGTTGAAATTTGCAAGTGTGATAGTAAGCATTAGGTTTTGAATTTATTTTTATACCCGTACTCGAAGAGTAAAAGGGTATATTGTATTTGCTAATTTTATTTTATTGTTTTATTATATTATTTTATTTGTGCCGGAATCGTTCAATGCCATTTGAACATAACCGAACGTAGAAGGTGAGGGAAAGAGATATGGTACAATGGGCTTTGGCTATTTACAATTATTTACAAAATTTCATGGTTATTGGATGGCACAGGAAGTGAGATCACTTGGGTGCAATCTCTTTAGTCTTCGGAGAGGTTGCGGTTTGGCAAGACTGCTAGCAAGTGGGTTTTGGGTGCGCCTTGTCGGAAACAGCGAAAGTCAAGGACTGGTGATCGGTAAAGTCTTGTCTTTTTTGTACCGGATAAGTAATTTTTGTAGCTTTCCTATAGCCCAGACGATGACCAACAACTCTCTTTCATTTTGTGTAGTTTAATTCGCAATCCTTTAATGTGCGCGATATTATTGTGATCGGTCTGCCGTTTTTGGTATAGTTTTGGGTTATATCGAAGGGCAGTTTAAAATCTGGGTATTGTGAGTATGACATCCTCTGATGCCAAGATGTTTCGCAGACGGTCGAATGCGTTGCGTTGCATTTCGTTGAACTGAACTGCAACTTTCTTTGACATGTGTTTACTGACGGTGCCATTTTTCCTTTGAGTATGGCGGTTGTGGGCTTGCTATTGCCGCGAAGTCTCTAACAAAACTTCTGTAGTAGCTTGCTAGAACAAATAAATTTGATGGTACCTTGAGATCTAGGTACCGAAAAATTTAGCTTTGCCCAGATTCGCTAGAATATTTTTATGTTTTACATTTTACATATTTTTGTTACATCTGTCATCACATCTACAGCACTTCTCACAACAACATGCCGTTCTCGGCCAGAGGCCGCACGCTGAACAAGGCAAGGGAGTATAAACGAGAAAGAGCGAAATAGTAGTAACTGCACCTTAGAAGGTGAGGGGGCTAGCTGAAAATTAGTTTCGTCATTGTGGCTTTAATAATTACACGATCCGATCCAGATTCGGCAACCTGGTAGATATAGCTATTCTCTACGAGACGGAATTTTCGTCTATCTATCTATTTCTTCTATCTTTAAAATTGTGAACTTTTCATTTTATGTGTGGCCGGAAGGGGGCGGTTCGAAATTTTGAAATACACTTATAGCAGTGTGATACCCCATGAGTCTGGAAACTTTCTGAGAGAAAGGCGATAAACAAGACGGACGGCCGGACAGACGCACAGACAGACATAGACTCCGCTATTTTTTGCTGATCAAGAATTTATATTTATTATTATTATTATGTTATTATTATGTGTTTTCCGAGGAATTCGTTTCCTCCACGATGTGGTTCAGCAGCAGCGAGAGTGCGGCTACAGCTTCTTGGCCGGTCCTCGGCGATAACTCTCTGCATTTCCATTGAGGAGTTTCTCCGACTCCAGTATTGGTGTAAAGGATAAGGCCTCAAAACATGAGGCAGACCGCCACTCCTGCTGCAAACCAGGTCTTGGGGAGACCCGCCGGAGACAACAACATCGTTGCTCCTGTATGATCTCTAGATTAGGCTAGGCTTAGGACGTGATCGTGTCCTGGGTATGGTCAGTAGCGGTGAGCCCGCAATGCCTGGTACTTTTCTCACAGCTTTGTTGAGATTCAAGTACAGCGTGTTCTTTTCAAGGCCTTGTACTCGAACGTGACGAGGTTAGTCCCTCTCGTTGATTTTAGGGGTCCAACGTCTACACTGACTGTCGCGCGCTGTCCATTGATGATAATTATACCTTCGTCCACCATTTGTTGGGCTTGGGAGGCTGGGCTGCGTGCGGCATGAAGCTGAGCCGCCTGCGTGTACTTCGCGAGCGCAGGTATCGTGTGTTGCCTTCTTGCAGAATGTGGCGAAGTTAACACATTCGGTGACAGCTAGGATCCCTCGTCGCATTCCGCTACTACATTGTCTTGCATTGGCAGCACGGTGTTGTTGTGTGCCACGGGAAATATCAGTACCTTCTTACAAATAACCTTAACCTTTTAGGTACTCAACGAATATATGAATAATGGTATTAGATTGAAGTATTCTTATATTTAATACTCCCCATCAAGCTAACTATGGGGACCTTTGTGAGCTGTTCGGCAAAAAAATAGTTTTCAGTCGTTATGGTAAAAATTAAAGGATTTATTACGTTGAAATTTGCAAGTGTGATAGTAAGCATTAGGTTTTGAATTTATTTTTTATTTTATTGTTTTATTATATTATTTTATTTGTGCGGAATCGTTCAATGCCATTTGAACATAACCGAACGTAGAAGGTGAGGAAAGAGATATGGTACAATGGGCTTTTGGCTATTTACAATTATTTACAAAATTTCATGGTTATTGGATGGCACAGGAAGTGAGATCACTTGGGTGCAATCTCTTTAGTCTTCGGAGAGGTTGCGGTTTGGCAAGACTGCTAGCAAGTGGGTTTGGGTGCGCCTTGTCGGAAACAGCGAAAGTCAAGGACTGGTGATCGGTAAAGTCTTGTCTTTTGTACCGGATAAATAATTTTGTAGCTTTCCTATAGCCCAGATGATGACCAACAACTCTCTTTCATTTGTGTAGTTTAATTCGCAATCCTTTAATGTGCGCGATATTATTGTGATCGGTCTGCCGTTTTGGTATAGTTTTGGGTTATATCGAAGGGCAGTTTAAAATCTGGGTATTGTGAGTATGACATCCTCTGATGCCAAGATGTTTCGCAGACGGTCGAATGCGTTGCGTTGCATTTCGTTGAACTGAACTGCAACTTTCTTTGACATGTGTTTACTGACGGTGCCATTTTTCCTTTGAGTATGGCGGTTATTGGGCTTGCTATATTGCCGCGAAGTCTCTAACAAAACTTCTGTAGTAGCTTGCTAGAACAAATAAATTTGATGGTACCTTGAGATCTAGGTACCGAAAAATTTAACTTTGCCCAGATTCGCTAGAATATTTTTATGTTTTTACATTTTACATATTTTGTTACATCTGTCATCACATCTACAGCACTTCTCACAACAACATGCCGTTCTCGGCAGAGGCCGCACGCTGAACAAGGCAAGGGAGTATAAACGAGAAAGAGCGAAATAGTAGTAACTGCACCTTAGAAGGTGAGGGGCTAGCTGAAAATTAGTTTCGTCATTGTGGCTTTAATAATTACACGATCCGATCCAGATTCGGCAACCTGGTAGATATAGCCATTCTCTACGAGACGGAATTTTTTCGTCTATCTATCTATTTCTTCTATCTTTAAAATTGTGAACTTTCATTTTATGTGTGTGGCCGGAAGGGGGCGGTTCGAAATTTTGAAATACACTTATAGCAGTGTGATACCCCATGAGTCTGGAAACTTTCTGAGAGAAAGGCGATAAACAAGACGGACGGACGGACAGACGCACAGACAGACATAGACTCGGCTATTTTTGCTGATCAAGAATTTATATTTATTATTATTATGTTATTATTATGTGTTTTCCGAGGAATTCGTTCCTCCACGATGTGGTTCAGCAGCAGCGAGAGTGCGGCTACAGCTTCTTGGCCGGTCGGCGATCCCACTTATGCCTTTGTGGTTTTACGTTGGAAGAGACTATCTCTCTTTTTGTCGGCCTTGTGGCTCGATAAAGTAATAATGCAACGATTTACGGCTGTCGCCGGAGTTAGAAGCTTTGTTAAGCTCAATTGATGTTATATCTAAACTAAAACTGAATGCCGAAACCGAAACCAAAGCATAGCCGGCAAGCCAGCTGCACATGAACATAAAATGCTGACCACGCAACATGCGCCAGAATCAGGCGATGTCGGTGGCCAATGGTATTAGGGGCGCAGCTCACAACAATGAAATATGCTGCATCGGCGCTCTGACGGACTTAAGGAATAGGGTGGCACAAAGAAACATTAAGGTTCCTCATGCTCTATTATTTTACGTGTTAACCATTCCCCCCCTTAAATTATCGCCGTCCTCGGCGATAACTCTCTACATTTCCATTGAGGAGTTTCTCCGACTCCAGTATTGGTGTAAAAGGATAAGGCCTCAAAACATGAGGCAGACCGCCACTCCTGCTGCAAACCAGGTCTTGGGAGACCCGCCGGAACAACATCGTTGCTCCTCTATGATCTCTAGATTAGGCTAGGCTTAGGACGTGATCGTGTCCTGGTATGGTCAGTAGCGGTGAGCCCGCAATGCCTGGTACTTTTCTCACAGCTTTGTTGAGATTCAAGTACAGCGTGTTCTTTTTCAAGGCCTTGTACTCGAACGTGACGAGGTTAGTCCCTCTCGTTGATTTTTTAGGGGTCCAACGTCTACACTGACTGTCGCGCGCTGTCCATTGATGATAATTATACCTTCGTCCACCATTTGTTGGGCTTCAGGAGTCTGGGCTGCGTGCGGCATGAAGCTGAGCCGCCTGCGTGTACTTCGCGAGCGCAGGTATCGTGTGTTGCCTTCTTGCAGAATGTGGCGAAGTTAACACATTCGGTGACAGCTAGGATCCCCTCGTCGCATTCCGCTACTACATTGTCTTGCATTGGCAGCACGGTGTTGTTGTGTGCCACGGGGAAATATCAGTACCTTCTTACAAATAACCTTAACCTTAGGGTACTCAACGAATATATGAATAATGGTATTAGATTGAAGTATTCTTATATTTAATACTCCCATCAAGCTAACTATGGGGACCTTTGTGAGCTGTTCGGCAAAAAATAGTTTTCAGTCGTTATGGTAAAAATTAAAGGATTTATTACGTTGAAATTTGCAAAGTGTGATAGTAAGCATTAGGTTTTGAATTTATTTTTTTATTTTATTGTTTTATTATATTATTTTATTTGTGCCGGAATCGTTCAATGCCATTTGAACATAACCGAACGTAGAAGGTGAGGAAAGAGATATGGTACAATGGGCTTTGGCTATTTACAATTATTTACAAAAATTTCATGGTTATTGGATGGCACAGGAAGTGAGATCACTTGGGTGCAATCTCTTTTAGTCTTCGGAGAGGTTGCGGTTTGGCAAGACTGCTAGCAAGTGGGTTTTGGGTGCGCCTTGTCGGAAACAGCGAAAGTCAAGGACTGGTGATCGGTAAAAGTCTTGTCTTTTGTACCGGATAAGTAATTTTGTAGCTTTCCTATAGCCCAGACGATGACCAACAACTCTCTTTCATTTGTGTAGTTTAATTCGCAATCCTTTTAATGTGCGCGATATTACTGTGATCGGTCTGCCGTTTTGGTATAGTTTTTGGGTTATATCGAAGGGCAGTTTAAAATCTGGGTATTGTGAGTATGACATCCTCTGATGCCAAGATGTTTCTGCAGACGGTCGAATGCGTTGCGTTGCATTTCGTTGAACTGAACTGCAACTTTCTTTGACATGTGTTTACTGACGGTGCCATTTTCCTTTGAGTATGGCGGTTATTGGGCTTGCTATTGCCGCGAAGTCTCTAACAAAACTTCTGTAGTAGCTTGCTAGAACAAATAAATTTGATGGTACCTTGAGATCTAGGTACCGAAAAATTTAGCTTTGCCCAGATTCGCTAGAATATTTTATGTTTTTACATTTTACATATTTTTGTTACATCTGTCATCACATCTACAGCACTTCTCACAACAACATGCCGTTCTCGGCCAGAGGCCGCACGCTGAACAAGGCAAGGGAGTATAAACGAGAAAGAGCGAAATAGTAGTAACTGCACCTTAGAAGGTGAGGGGGCTAGCTGAAAATTAGTTTCGTCATTGTGGCTTTAATAATTACACGATCCGATCCAGATTTGGCAACCTGGTAGATATAGCCATTCTCTACGAGACGGAATTTTTTCGTCTATCTATCTATTTCTTCTATCTTTAAAATTGTGAACTTTCATTTTATGTGTGGCCGGAAGGGGCGGTTCGAAATTTTGAAATACACTTATAGCAGTGTGATACCCCATGAGTCTGGAAACTTTCTGAGAGAAAGGCGATAAACAAGACGGACGGCCGGACAGACGCACAGACAGACATAGACTCCGCTATTTTTGCTGATCAAGAATTTATATTTATTATTATTATTATGTTATTATTATGTGTTTTCCGAGGAATTCGTTCCTCCACGATGTGGTTCAGCAGCAGCGAGAGTGCGGCTACAGCTTCTTGGCCGGTCGGCGATCCCACTTATGCCTTTGTGGTTTTACGTTGGAAGAGACTATCTCTCTTTTGTCGGCCTTGTGGCTCGACAAAGTAATAATACAACGATTTACGGCTGTCGCCGGAGTTAGAAGCTTTGTTAAGCTCAATTGATGTTATATCTAAACTAAAACTGAATGCCGAAACCGAAACCAAAGCATAGCCGGCAAGCCAGCTGCACATGAACATAAAATGCTGACCACGCAACATGCGCCAGAATCAGGCGATGTCGGTGGCCAATGGTATTAGGGCGCAGCTCACAACAATGAAATATGCTGCATCGGCGCTCTGACGGACTTAAGGAATAGGGTGGCACAAGAAACATTAAGGTTCCTCATGCTCTATTATTTTACGTGTTAACCATTCCCCCCCTTAAATTATCGCCGTCCTCGGCGATAACTCTGCATTTCCATTGAGGAGTTTTCCGACTCCAGTATTGGTGTAAAAGGATAAGGCCTCAAAACATGAGGCAGACCGCCACTCCTGCTGCAAACCAGGTCTTGGGAGACCCGCCGGAGACAACATCGTTGCTCCTGTATGATCTCTAGATTAGGCTAGGCTTTAGGACGTGATCGTGTCCTGGTATGGTCAGTAGCGGTGAGCCCGCAATGCCTGGTACTTTTCTCACAGCTTTGTTGAGACTCAAGTACAGCGTGTTCTTTTTCAAGGCCTTGTACTCGAACGTGACGAGGTTAGTCCCTCTCGTTGATTTTAGGGGTCAACGTCTACACACTGACTGTCGCGCGCTGTCCATTGATGATAATTATACCTTCGTCCACCATTTGTTGGGCTTCAGGAGGCTGGGCTGCGTGCGGCATGAAGCTGAGCCGCCTGCGTGTACTTCGCGAGCGCAGGTATCGTGTGTTGCCTTCTTGCAGAAAGTGGCGAAGTTAACACATTCGGTGACAGCTAGGATCCCCTCGTCGCATTCCGCTACTACACATTGTCTTGCATTGGCAGCACGGTGTTGTTGTGTGCCACGGGAAATATGAGTACCTTCTTACAAATAACCTTAACCTTAGGGTACTCAACGAATATATGAATAATGGTATTAGATTGAAGTATTCTTATATTTAATACTCCCATCAAGCTAACTATCAGGACCTTTGTGAGCTGTTCGGCAAAAAAATAGTTTTCAGTCGTTATGGTAAAAAATTAAAGGATTTATTAGGTTGAAATTTGCAAGTGTGATAGTAAGCATTAGGTTTTGAATTTATTTTTTTATTTTATTGTTTTATTATATTATTTTATTTGTGCCAGAATCGTTCAATGCCATTTGAACATAACCGAACGTAGAAGGTGAGGAAAGAGATATGGTACAATGGGCTTTGGCTATTTTTTACAATTATTTACAAAATTTCATGGTTATTGGATGGCACAGGAAGTGAGATCACTTGGGTGCAATCTCTTTAGTCTTCGGAGAGGTTGCGGTTTGGCAAGACTGCTAGCAAGTGGGTTTGGGTGCGCCTTGTCGGAAACAGCGAAAGTCAAGGACTGGTGATCGGTAAAGTCTTGTCTTTTGTACCGGATAAGTAATTTTGTAGCTTTCCTATAGCCCAGACGATGACCAACAACTCTCTTTCATTTGTGTAGTTTAATTCGCAATCCTTTAATGTGCGCGATATTATTGTGATCGGTCTGCCGTTTTGGGATAGTTTTGGGTTATATCGAAGGGCAGTTTAAAATCTGGGTATTGTGAGTATGACATCCTCTGATGCCAAGATGTTTCGCAGACGGTCGAATGCGTTGCGTTGCGTTTCGTTGAACTGAACTGCAACTTTCTTTGACATGTGTTTACTGACGGTGCCATTTTCCTTTGAGTATGGCGGTTATTGGGCTTGCTATTGCCGCGAAATCTCTAACAAAACTTCTGTAGTAGCTTGCTAGAACAAATAAATTTGATGGTACCTTGAGATCTAGGTACCGAAAAATTTAGCTTTGCCCAGATTCGCTAGAATCTTGGGTATACTTGGCACGGGGTATCGATCAGCGATTGTTCGCTCATTCAGCTTCCTGAAGTCGATTACCAGCCTTTTTTTTTTCCTGCCGACGTTGGCGTCAGTGCTTTTCTTTTTGTCCACAACCCATATTGGACTATTAAACGGTGACCTGGATGGCCTTATGCCATCTTTTAGCAGTTCTTTGATTTCGTTGTTCACGAAATCAGCTGCTACCATGGGTATAACTTCGAGTAGACCGGTTCGTCGTTTTCGGTCCTGATGGTGGCGATGACGGAGGTATTAAATGGAAGCGCCTCGTTAGAGGTCGAAAAGGCTTTAATTCTCTTTAGTATCATCTTTTTAATGCGACTTTTACCGAGTCCGGCCCACCACGTCATCGACTTTCCGTACATGAGTGTTTTGCTTCGTAGGTCTAATGCCGCTCCCGCCTGCGTTAGCAAATCGGAACCTATTATGGCATCAAACGGACTAAGCGTGTCTAACAGGAAAAATGGGGTATTTAGCCTGAAAATGCGCATGTTGCACTTAAGCTATATTTCACTGGAGCCATGTATCGAGCTCACAGTGAAGGCGGTTTTGACAGGGTTTAAATCTTTTAGCTCCTTTATGGGCGTAACTCTTTGCCGTCGCGGTGTCGACTAAAATTCTCAGTGATCTGCCAGCCAACTGACGCTCGACGAACTGCAGTTGGGACCGTTCCCTAAAAAATGCACCAGGTTATTGCCATCTGTGAGGTCGATTTCCTCGTCAATCTCTGCGACAGCGGCCTCGGCTCCATTTTTATAATCTGTTTTTTCTCGGTTAGGGGCTTGTTGGACTATGTTGTTGACCCGTTGGCGCCTTTGCCCCGATATACGTTCTGACGTATTTTTCCTCTTGTAAGCTTCGCTTTGTATGGCGACCTAAACCTAGCCGTTGATGGATCAACGTCCATGGGCTGCACTAAAAGTGGATGTGTGTAACATATAAAGTATATATATTCTTGAGCAGCATCAATAGCCGAGTTGATATAGCCCGGACGGACGGACAGGGCTATATCGACTCGGCTATTGATGCTGGGTGGTTTAAGCGAGGTCGTTTGAGCTGCGAAGATGAACATCGTCCAAATGAGGTGACCACTTCAGAAATGGTGGCCAAAATTAAAAAAAGTGTATTGAGTGACCGGCGATTGAAAGTTCGTGAGTTAGTTGAATGTGTATGCACTTCAGAACAAAAACAGCGTCGTGAGGATGTTTCCGTCATGTGCTTGGCAATTTTAGGAAAAATAAAGCCGAATTTTTGCGCCGATTTATAACCATGGATGAAACATGGGTCCATGTTTCAAAACAATGGACTAAACGAGGAGAATCGGCACCAAAGACTGTTCCATCTTCTGGCAAGGTCATGGCGTCGGTTTTTTGGGATGCTCGCGGGATCCTTTATATTAACTATCTCAAAAATGGAAAAACTATCAACGGGGAATATTATGCGAACTTGTTGCAGCGTTTACATGATGAAATCCAGGAAAAACGACCACATTTAGCCAAAAATAAAGTCGTTGTTTCATCATGACAATGTGGCGGTTCACACCTCTGCCATTTCAATGGCTAAAATTAATGAATTAACATTTGAATTGCTACTCACGCCCCTTATTCGCCAGACTTAGCTCCCTCTGATTATTTCTTATTTCGAAACTTGAAAAAAATGGCTCGGAGGAAAAAGATTTATCAACAATAAAGAGGTGGAGTCCGAGGTTAATGCCTATTTTGAAGAGCTCACAGTTCTTATTATAAAAAATGTATCGAAGCTATTGAACATCGCTGGGAAAAGTGTATCGACCTAAAAAGGATCCTATGTTGAAAAATAAAAAAAAATATATAAAAAAATTTTTGTGTTTTAGTAGTTAGGTTCGCTATTTCTGGGACGGCCCTCGTACTGAAGTGGTTTCACAGAAGTTTGGTTGCTCTAGCTCTTACAGTGCCGCTCAACTGAATAGGTTTGAAAATGATTTCTTCTATTTTTTATTCTCTCTTTGTTCCTATGGCATTTTTTCCTTCTTTCTGTTTTGTTTTGAACATTCATTTGTTTACTCATAATATGAAAAAAAAAAAATGTAACGGGTTCTATGCAACGGTAAATCAGAATTGCATTCATCGTGAAATTCGCTAAATGTGTGGTCTTTTTTTGGCTCATCTGATTAGGTTTGACTACTTTGACTTCTCTTTTTGATCGACTGCGTGATTAAAGTTATTTATTTTTTTTGGTCTACATAAATGTAAAGTAATTGCTACCATTTTTTAATATGGGTCGGGAAAAATCTTTAACCGATTTTGAAAAAGGTCAAATTAACGGCTATATTGAATCTGGCATAAAACAATGAAATAGCAAAGAAGATTGGTCGAAGCCAAAACGTGGTAAGCAATTTTCTTTGTAATGAAGCCGATTACGGGAAAAAAATGAAAGGAGGACAAAAAATATGCTACAACGGCATCAGAGAGGCGACTAATCCTTCGAACTGCTTCGAATTCCCACCCTCTCTACCAGTAAAAATCAGGGATGAATGCGGTGTAAATGCTAGTGTGGCAACGGTAAAACGAGTTATTCGGAGTGCTAAACACTTAAAGAGATTAAAAATAAAAAAAAACGAGGAAGAACGTACGGAGTCGCTTCTGAACGCGACTCTACTTTTTATACCCGTACTCAGTCAGTACACATGTGATTTATGTGGAATTTTAAAATGTTTTATAATTTTTACATTTTACATTTTTTGCTACATCTGTCATCGACATCTACATCTACATCATCTACATCAGTTCTCACAACAACACACGTACACTGCACGAGGCAGCATGTTTGAGCGTGAGTGTGCGTGTGAGAGATGCTGCAGCAACAATCAACCCCAATAATTGACTTACGCCGCAAGAGGAGGTGGGGAGTCTTGGCAAAAAATTTGGTTGCTCTAGCTCTTATAGTCTCTGAGATCCAGGCGACACAAAAATACAAAAATCCAGATCAACTCGTTTTTTTGTGTGAGTGCGAAAGAGAGGGAGCGAAGTTTTTTTCGTACATTTGCCTCTATTGTGGCTATATTAATGATCCGATTTGGGCCCCTGATAGATATAGGCTGTCTCTATGATTCTGCATTTTTCGTTTTCTGCTATCTTTAAAATTGTGGACGCCACAGATGTGCTCCCTTGTGGGGCGGAAGTGGGCGGGGCGAAATTTTGAAACACTTTTCTAGGAGTGAGATATCACATCAGTGTGGAAAAAAAATTTTATTGGTCTAGCTCTAATAGCCTTCGTGCAATGAGTGAAAAAACAAGACGGACGGACAGACGGACGGACAGACATGGCTATATCGACTCGGCTATTGATGCTGATCAAGAATATATATACTTTATGGGGTCGGAAACGCCTCCTTCTGTGTGTTACACACATCCACTTTTACCACAAATACAATATACCCTATTACTCTTCGAGTACGGGTATAAAAAACCTCCTCCCAATGATGCACGGAAGAAAGCGCGACTTCGATTTGCGCAGGATCACATGACATGGAACAAGGAGTGGAAGGCTGTGTTCTTTTCCGACGAAAAAAAGTTCGATCTCGTCGGACCGGATGGCTACAACTATTATTTTCACGATATGCGAAAAGAGGAATGCTTTTTGAGTCGTCATCACTCCTGTACAGGAGGCGTAATGGTTTGGGGAGCCATATCGTTTTATGGAACTTGCGAGCTGCAGTTTGTTTCATCAAAAATGAATGCAAATGTCTACAAGACTGTGCTCCAAAGGGCTTTTCCCAGTTTTCCGGAAATTTTGGACCTATTCAATGGACGTACCAACACGACAACGCCCCCATCCATACAGCCCGGGTTACAAAACAGTGGATTAAGGACCAGAATGTCAACTTGCTCGAGTGGCCGCCATACTCCCCAGACATAAATATTATCGAGAACATTTGGGGACTTTTATCCAGGAAGGGGGAAGACAATTTCAAGTCTCGGCGACCCTGGTTGAAGCGATGAAAAAAGCCTGGTCAACTATTTCACTGAGTGAAATTGAAAAATATTACGACCTTATCAACTCGAATGTTTGAAATAATTAAGAATAAGGGTGGTCATACCAAATATTAAATAATGCATAAATAGTGTCTTTTATTATTTAAGTTACCAAGTGCCATGAAAAATTGCTGTGAATAATTTTTTTATAATTTTGTTGGTCAAACCTATTCACTTGAGCAAAAAAAAATAATGTAGATTTTTCAGCTATGTTTTTGAAAATATAAAACCAAACCAAAACGAGAAAGAACGTACGGAGTCGCTGTTGCCGCGACTCTACTTTTTATACCCGTACTCAGTCAGCACACATGTGATTTATGTGGAATTTTCAAATTTTTTATCAGTTTTTAAATTTTACATTTTTTTGCTGCATCAGTCGTCTACATCTACTTCATCTACATCACTTCTCACAACAACACACGTACACTGCACGAGGTAGCTTGTGTGAGCGTGAGTGGCGTGTGAGAGCATCTGTGCGACAATCATCCCCATAAACGACGACTGCTGCAAGGGGGTGGGGAAGTTGGCAGCTAAAAATTCATTTGATCATTGTGGCTATAATAATGATCCGATCTGAACCAGATTCGGGAATCTGGTAGATATAGTCATTTCCTACGATACTGAATTTTTAGTTTTTTTCTATCTTCAAAATTGTGGATTTTCGTCTTTTGTGGGGGCGGGGCGAAATTTTGAAATACACTTGTTCAGGTTTGGTATCACAGGAGTCTTGGCCAAAGGTTTGGTTGCTCTAGCTCTTATAGTCTCTGAGATCCAGGCTACACAAAATACAAAAACCAAATCGACTCGATTTTTGTGTGAGTGCGAAAGAGAGGGAGCGAAGTTTTTCGTATATTTTCCTCTATTGTGGCTATATTAATGATCCGATCCGATTCAGATTTGGGCCCCTGGTAGATATGGTCTTTCTCTATGATTCTGCATTTTTTCGTTTTCTGCTATCTTCAAAATTGTGGACGCCACAGATGTGCGCCCTTTGTGGGGGCGGAAGTGGGCGGGGCGAAATTTTTAAACACTTTTCTGGGAGTAAGATATCACATCAGTCTGGAAAAAATTTTGGTTGCTCTAGCTTTTATAGCCTTCGAGCAATGGGCGACAAACAAGACGGACGGACAGACAGATGGACAGACATGGCTATATCGACTCGGCTATTGATGCTGATCAAGAATATATATACTTTATGGGGTCGGAAATGATTACTTCTCTATGTTACTCACATCCACTTTTATCACAAATACAATATACCCTTTTACTCCTCGAGTACGGGTATAAAAAACTTTTGTATTTTATAAATAATTGTTCGTTTTACTTAAGAAAATTTATTTGGTTTAAATCCGAGTGCTCATTATGAAGATATTATGTTCTAAGTCTAAAAAAGAAGTCAAACCTATTCAGTTGAGCGGCACTGTATAGTCTCTGAGATCCAGGCGCTCATCTGGACGAATGGGCAAAGCAGACGCTTTGGTGTGGGAGAGAGAGCGAGAGCGAACAATGCTTCTCCAAATGGTTTTCTCCATTGTGGCTATACTAATGATCCGATTCGATTCAGATTTGGGCCTCTGATAGATATGGGGTTTCTCTATGAAATCGCGCAGCAACAAAGCTGTGTCTGTAATAATATGTAATCGTCCTTCCTACATATGAGTCAAGCGTGGCGTTCTGTCCTAGGGCCATTACTATTCTCTATATATCATTTACAGACACATCTTTCGAGTGTATTGTAAAATTGTGAAGTAAATATGTATGCTTATGACGTTCAAATATTTCTTAGTCGTCCTATTAGTGGAATTAAAGACTGTTCGTGTTTGTAATAGTGAATTTAAAATTAGAAGTCAGTGGAAAAACATCAATGGACTAAGATGACTGAAATTCTACAAAAAATGTCAAAATATTCCTATAGAATATGAACAAGCGAATAATTTGGGTTTTACATTTAATCAAACATTGACATGGGATGATCACAAATAAATTAGTCGGAAAAAAATATGGTAGATCCCTTAGATCTATAAGTATAAAACGAAAGAATGTTTACCAGTGAAAATCAAACAAACAACTGAAACAATGTACCTCACACCAGTACTTTCTTATAGTATCGCTAAGTAGTACATAACTGCTATTCCTCTTTAATGATAATATGTATTCCGAATGTTTAAATGTTGATAACTATTAAAATAGCGCCGTAATATTTTATTTATAAGTATAAATATGTTTGTCGCCTAGACCGCCTAGTCTATATATTACGCCATATCAAAATTAATCATTCAAGGAACAATAGCCGATATATCACTGCTACAAGTGAATTTCAAAACTTCGCTCCACCCCATTCCGCCATCACAAACGGCGCACATCTGCGGCGGCTACAATTTTGAATATAACAGAAAAGGAAAAATGCAGAATCATAGAGAAAGCCCATATCTATCTGAATTGGATCGGATCATTAGTATAGTCACAATAGAGAAAACCATTTGTAGAAGCATCGTTCCTTCTCGCTCGCCATCACTCACCAACTCGCCTGCTTTGCCCATTCGTCCAGATGAGCGCCGGGATCCAGAGACTTTAAGAGCTAGAGCAAACAAATTTTCTGTCCAAGCTCCTGTGATACCACTTCAATACAAGTGTATTTCATAAGGCCGTAAGGGGGCAGGGCGAAATTTTGAAATACACTTGCATTGAAGTGATATCACAGGAGTTTTGACAAAAAGTTTGGTAGCTCTAGCTCTTATAGTCTCTGAGATTCAGGCGACACAAAATACGAAGAACCAAAATGACTCGTTTTTGTGTGAGAGAGACTCTCTCTCTTCTCCGTTCTGACTATACTAATGATCCGATCCGATTCAAATTCGGGCTTCTGATAGATATGGGCTTTCTCTATGATTCTGAATTTTTTTCTGTTATCTTCAAAATTGTAGACGCCTCAGATGTGTGCCTTTTGTGGGGAGGAAGTGGGCGGGGCGAAATTTTGAAACACTTTTCTAGGAGTGAGATATCACATTAGTCTGGAAAAAAAATTTGATTGCTCTAGCTCTAATAGCCTTCGAGCAATAGGCGACACACAAGACGGACAGACAAACGGACGGACACACATGGCTCTATCGGCTCGGCTATTGATGCTGATCGAGAACATAAATACTTTATGGAAATGATTCCTTCTCTATATTACAAACATCCACTTTTACCACAAATACAATATACCCTTTTACTCTTCGAGTACGGATATAGTGATTGGATTTTTAAGAATCCCACATAAATCACATGTGTACTGACTGAGTACGGGTATAAAAGTATTGTCGCGTTAACGGTGACTCAACACGTTCCTGCTCGTTTAGTTTTAATTTGGGACTTTAAAAATACATAATGATTTTTTTTTTATATATCCCAAAAGAAATATATCGTATTCCCTGTTATCCTTTATAGGTGCATTAATAGGGCGTCGATTAAGGTTCAGAAAAATCTATGGATAACCGGTTGATCTAAATTTGTTTGACCAAAATTAGATTACTCTATACTTATTTTTTTTTTCATAAGTAAATGATATTAATGGATCTGGATTAAAAGCCGTTCCCAACTTCCCAACTTCAGAAGAAACAAATTCTTCAAAATAAATAATTAAATACTTAAACTCAGCTCTAAATAAATTTTTTTTTTCTAAATTATTTGTAGACTCAAAATGAATGGACCGTTACTGATGGAGGAAAATACGCCAGACGAATTTTTTTGTGTTGAGGTTTCGAGTGATAATTTTGGTGAAACTAATTCCGAACCAAAAATGATTACGGAAACACCTTTTGTTAAGATTCCTACAGATGAAATAAACCAGGTTGAAGTACACACTTTGTCTAAAAGCTACAACAATACTGAAGAATTGTTAAAAGTCCATACAAAAGAAATTCGTCGTAAGGAATGTAATTGGTTGAGAAAAAGTGACATACGCTTTACAGACGCATTGAGCGATCATAACTATACAACACAAGAAGCGCTTAAGTGCCGACAATGCCTAGATTGTGTTGAAAATATGCTTATTAATCTTATTTTTCCAAATAGAGCTGAATCTGAGACTGTTTCACCAAACGTATCAAATTTCATTGACAGTACGATACACAATTTAAAAAATGTTCAGCTAGAATTAGATGTTACGAATAAAAATGCATGGAAATTAGTCAAACATCATTATGTACAAAAAAATGTACTACAGAGTTAAAAGCAAACTGTTCAGAGCCATTGGAAGTCGAGCTGAATGATCAGTATTTTGAAAATCTTTATACAAATTTTGGGCAAGAAAAGATAGTTCTAAAACCTATTTTAATGACCACAATAAATGTAGCAAAACAGTTAATAAATGAGTGTTATGCGCACACATCGACATCTGAAGAGGAATTTAAAGTGATTTTATTAACAAAAATAAAAAAGAACTTCACGACATTGCCACCCTTGGAAATACATCGTCATGTCAAGCCCTAGAGAAATCGCTCAAAGGGTCAAAGATGACGAATCATCAAAAAAACTATAAAGCAAAAATGAGACTACTTCATTCATCTAGTTCGTTAAACACAGACTCTGAGATTAAAAGTAGCTGTGATAATCGAATCGAAAAATCTTCAAGTGAGTGTAGTTCGATATTGTCGTCAACACCTCGCCGGTACTACCCAAGTAAAAACAAGAATTTTCATTTTGATTATAATGACGGTGTTAATCTTTTCAAATATATAAAGTTGGATATCAATAATAATTTAAAATTTTGTGAGGTCGATACAAAAACTATAAAACTTACGAAACCATGTGTATCGGACAATGATACAGACAAAGAAATTGACAGGTTTGTATTTGACAACAAGGTTCTTGTATAGAATCTATTAATAACACTACTCGACGAAACTAAAATTTGTATCTATGTACGTTGCGAACCAAACCTACTTTTATACCCGCACTCGAAGAGTAAAAAGGTATATTTTATTTGTGGTAAAAGTGATTGCGTGTAACGCAGAGAAGGAATCGTTTCCGACACCATAAAGTATTGTATATATTGTTGAGCGGCATCGATAACCGAGTCGGTATAGCCTTGTCTGTCTGTTCTTCCGTCTTGTTTGTCGCCCAGTGCTCGGAGACTATAAGAGCTAGAGCAACCAAATTTTTTCTCCAGACTGATGTGATAGCTCACTCCTACAAGTGTTTTCCTAAATTTTTCCCCGCCCCCTTCCGCCCACATAAGAGACGAAAGTCCACAAGTTTTAATGTTTTGAAGACAAAACGAGAAGGGACGTGTTGTGTCGATGTTAAAGCGACACTACTTTTATACCCGAACTCAGTCAGTACGCATGTGATTTACATACATATGTGAAATTTTAAAATATTTTATCATTTTTACATTTTAAATTTTTTTTTGCATCTGTCATCTACATCACTTCTCACAACACTGCACGGCAGAGGGTTGGCGGGTAGCTGCTGAAAATTTATTTCATCATTGTGGCTATAATAATGATCCGATCTGAACAAAATTCTGGTAGAATCTGGTAAATATGATCATTCTCTACGATAATGCATTTTTCGTGTTTTCCTATCTTGAAAATTGTGGACTTTCATGTTTTGAGTGGGCGGAAGGGGGCAGGCGAAATTTTGAAATACACTTGCATTGAAGTGATATTACAGGAGTTTTGACAAAAAGTTTGGTGGCTCTAGCTCTTATAGTCTTTGAGATTCAGGCGACACAAAATACGAATAACTAAAAAAATGACTCGTTTTTGTGTGAGAGAGAGCGAGAGGAAATGACTATACTAATGATCCGATCCGATTCAGATTTCGGCTTCTGATAGATATGGGCTTTCTCTATGAATCTGCACTTTTAGTTTTCTGTTTCTGTTTTCTGGGCAACAAACAAGACGGACAAACAGACATACAGACAGACGGACAGACATGGCTATATCGGGCTCCGGTTTTCACTTTCGCCAGAAAAAAAATGTATGTACATGTACTTTAGAAAACCCAAAAACGGTTCTTCCATTTTTTAAATAATGTGTGCCCTCAATGAGGGCCTACAACTCAGAAAACTGTAAGACCTAATTTTGTATCCAGACTCCAGATACGTGAAAAACGCAAATCTGTAGAGAATGAAAATATCTATCAAATTGCTGGATCTAGTTTGCTGAATCTAGTTTGGAACGAAACATTATTATATACATAAATAATGAAGAAATTAATTTTCAGTTGTTAACCCAAAACCAAACCATCATTTCAATTTAAAACACCGAGAAAATTAAATTATTAAACAACTGTAGGTGCCAAGTTCTTAGATTTCATTTTTTATTTAATCTTTAGAATACAACAGCGACTCGGCTATTGATCTGATCAAGATTATATTATATATACTTTATGTGGTCGGAAACGCCTTCTTCTGTGTGTTACACACATCCACTTTTACCACAAATACAATATACCCTTTTACTCTTCGAGTACGGGTATGAAAAGAATGGAAAATGCAGTATCGTAGAGAATGACCATATCTATCAGATTACCGAATCTGGTTCAGATCGGATCATTATTATAACCATGATAACCTTTTGATATTTAAAAAAAACTGATGAATGCATTTATAAAGTAGACATGAACACTTTGTAGCAACAGCTTACCGTCTCTGAATTATGAAGCTTTTAAATACAAAATGCATTTATTTTAAGCGATATTTTCAAAGTTTTGACTATAGAAACTTAGTAAAAGTTAAACAAATTATACCCTGGATCTTTTTATATGTTATGTATAGGTATATGTAGGTAATTAGGCGTCGATTAAAATCTATGGAAAAACGTCTGTTAAGTTAAGTGAAACAGAGAAGCGCTACCTATACCATTACAAAATATCTATAAAAAATATATGTACAATCGGGCTCCGGTTTTCACTTTCGCCAGAAAAAATCGATGTATGTACATGTACTTTAGAAAACCCAAAAAAACGGTTCTTCCATTTTTTAAATAATGTGTGCCCTCAGGGCCTACAACTCAGAAACTGTAAGACCTAATTTTGTATCCAGACTCCAGATACGTGAAAACGCAAATCTGTAGAGAATGAAAATATCTATCAAATTGCTGGATCTAGTTTGCTGGATCTAGTTTGGAACGAAACATTATTATATACATAAATAATGAAGAAATTAATTTTCAGTTTTAACCCAAAAGCAAACCAAACACCGAGAAAATTAAATTATTAAACAACTGTAGGTGCCAAGTTCTTAGATTTGATTTTTTATTTAATCTTTAGAATACAACAGCGATCGATCTGCAATAATATTTAAAGTAACGGCACCCGAAGTTCGCCGACTTGTTGATGTTTATATGCGCACTGCAAGACTTATTCTTTTTAATAATTGATATAACAATTGATATTTTCATTATAGATTGACAAATTTGAGTACATTGAAAACTCGTCATGGCCATAAAAGTTACACAAAATCAGAAAAAAAGGGTCAGCAAAATTTGTTTCAGAGGAGCACAGCTAAAAAGGAGAATTGCTTTGGAGAATACATGGACCAATATGAAAGTGATAGTATAATTGAAGTGAGTATACACGATGGCACTCATATTCGAAAAAAATTCGAAAATATACATTGGGCTTATTTTTGTGTGTGTGTGTATACCGTTAAGATATAAATGCTTGATCAGTATCAAAAGCAATTAAGTTCATTTTCGTTATGTTTATCCTTAGTGTGCTAATTTATTTTATATAGAATACAAAAAAATGTGGAAACTGATATGAACATGTAAATATACATAATGATTGACCTCGTATTCGAAGAGATGCCCATTAGAGTATTGAAGGTGCGACTTGCAAGTTTTTTTAAACCCGTACTCAAAGAGTAAAAGTGTACATTGTATTTCTGGTAAAAGTGTATGTGTGTAACCCAAAGAAGGAAGCGTTTCCTTCGAGTGTATTTCAAAATTTCGCCCCGCCCTCTTCCGCCTCACAAAGGCAGCATTTCTGTGGAGTCCACAATTTTGAAGACAACAAAAAACGGAAAAAGCAGAATCATAGAGAAAGCCCATATCTAAATTTTAGGGACTATAAGAGCTAGAGCAACGAAACTTTCTGCCCAAACTCCTGTGATACCAGTTCAATACAAGTGTATTTAAAATATTCGAATGAGCATATCTACCAGATTGCAGAATCTGGTTCAGATCGGACCATTATTATAGCCAAATGATGAAATGATGAAATGAATTTTCAGCAGCCAGCCGCCAATCCTTCAGCCGCTATTAATTCTCTCTCTCTCTCGCTCACAAACTCTGCCTCGTGCAGTGTACACCGAGAACAAAACGGCGCCTTGTTGTAAGAAGTAATGTAGATGACAGATGCAGCAAAAATGTAAAATCAAAAAACCGATAAAATATTTAAAAATTCCACATAAATCACATGTGTACTGACTGAGTATGGGTATAAAATTAGTTTCGCGTTAACGGCGACTCAACACGTTCCTTCTCGTTTATTCTTTGCTTTCGCTCAGAAAGAGAAGAACTGCGCCAATGATTTTTCATTGTACGCGCGAATATAAGCTGACCTGCCGTAACATAAATGAAGAACGGGAGAGTGGGTTGGTGTGGTAGGTGACGGACACTTGAGCGGGTGGATTTTATATTATATAAAAATAAAAGCTGTTATTTGTTTCATTTTTATACCCGTACTCGAAGAGTAAACGGGTATATTGTATTTGTGGTAAAAGTGGATGTGTCTAACATAGAGAAGGAAGCGTTTCCGACCCTATAAAGTATATACATTCTTCAGCATCAATAGCCGAGTCGATATAGCCATGTCTGTCCGTCCGTCTCTCTTTCCGTCTTGTTTGTCGCCCATTGCTCGGAGACTAAAAGAGCTAGAGCAACAAAATTTTTTTCCAGACTGATGGGATATCTCATTTCTCACTCTAGTGTATTTCAAAATTTTGTCACGCCCCCTTAAAGGGCGCAACAAACAAAAAATGGAGAATCATAGAAAAAGACCATATTTATCAGATGCCCAAATCTGATTCGGATCGGTTCATTAGTATAGCCACAATGGAGAAAACCATTTCTAGAAACATCGTTCCCTCTCGCTCGCCCTCACACACCAACGTGTCGACTTTGCCTATTCGTACATATAAGCGCCTGGATATCAGAGACTATAAGAGCTTAAACAACCAAACTTACTTCTGTAATACCACTTCAGTACAAGTGTATTTCCAAATTTCTCCACGCCCCTTCGACCTCCCCAATACGAAAAAACGAAAAATGCAGTATCGTAGTGAATGATAATATCTACCAGAGTCCCGAATAAAACATTATAAAACATTTGAAAATTTCATATACTATAAATCATACCGACTGAGTACGGGTATAAATGTAGTGTCGCGTATTATGACAATTTATGAATACGGTTGCCACCCAACACCAAGACAAATATAATTTTGAATACTCTCATAGAATAAACGAATATGTACAATAAAGGGATATATTTCTGTACATGTTTATATTTTTATTTTTCATAATCGCTTCATATTATAATAATGGTCCATTTAATGTTCAAAATAAAGAGATATTTTCGATTTACTATGTAAATATAAATAGATCTTGAAATATCCTGATGACGAGAATTATATGAAAAATACTCTGAATTAAATGAAATATAACTCTGCTATATAGCTGCGCTATAATCTGCAAAGAAACTGCTGAACACAACCACACAAAGAGCATTCTTGACGATTGAGAAACTGAACACGGTCATAATCGAAATTGAAGCAATTCTTTTTTCCCGACCCATAACTCCAATGTCCGATGATCCAACGGATACAACTGCGCTTACTCCAGGGAAATTCCTGATCGGCGAATCTTCGACCGCAGAACTTGACGTTAACACTGCTGGTCAATAAAAAACCGTGGTTAAGCGCTGGGAATTGGTATCACGCTTAAAACATGTATTCTGAAAGCAACGGTATTCGGAATACCTCCACGAACTACAAATGGAAAACCACCGCAGCAAACGTGACCGAAGGGTTGACATCAAAACATTGTCCGGTGTATACAAACGCCTCATCAGTAATCTAACCCCAATATTCTCCGAAGAGGTAGCGATAAAACGCTCCAACAATGTGAGTGAAGACATTACGGAAACAGAGGAACCAATACTCAGCGAAAAGGGTCGTGTTACCTACACTACACTAACATCAACATTGTTAGTTTTACTTCTCAAGCTGCCATTAGAATTATCACAATTAATTAATGTGATGCAATTTGCAAACAAGTTCCTATCTAACAATGGAAAGCGAAGTTCAAAGAGCATTGGCAAAACCAGTCACATCAAACACAGACAACGCACATCTCCCTCGAAAGATGTGGTATCTTAAAACTACGGTTACCGGCAAGGCAGAAAGATTAATTCGACATATCGATCTAAAAGATAATTATGAAAACGCCTCGAAAATTCTAGTTCGCGCATACAACAATCCAGAGATGTTGCAAATATCGTGCTGTACCGCTTCCTCAACCATCACACAATAAATGACGACTAAAAGTCACTAAAAGAATTGTATATAACAACGATAGAATCCCTTGCATCAGCTAAGCGATTAGGCATCGATATATCAAAATTGATGTCTCGAATAAGGCTCTTTATGAGCAATCACTGGGAAGCTCCAAAAGCATACAGACCTTTGACACCAGCTTCACTTCCTAAAACAAAGAATTCGAGTTCTAGGAACAGGAACGAAGACACAAATATCAAGGAAATAGCTAAAGGGCTGAAAATGTTCATTTTAAACACAGGAAAGCAAAAACACCACTTTGCTCATTCTGCAAAGCCATTGGATTTACGGATGCAATGAGTTTTAATATTGTCGCACAAACTTAATGACACAAATGACACAACGAATTGAAGAATTGGAGGTCAGCCAAGACCAGTAAAGCTAGAGTAAATGTTCTAATCAAATCCCTTCATGTCGGATTTTCGCAAAGAATTGAAGCATTCGTTTTGCCTCAGATAATTGCTGATAAACCAGATCAGGCACTCGATGCAAAGAGCTCGAACACATCAAGCAGGTTCCCACTAGCAGATCTGAATTACCATAGACCAGGACAAATTGACATGCTTATCGACGCGGAGCACTATTATTCACTACTGCCCCTGATCAACAAAGCTAGAAAAAGGAGGCCCGTTGCTGCAAAACGCAATATTGTTATGGATTATGGCAGGAAAAGTAAAGTCGGCAAACAGTTCTTCAGCCATTTGTGCAACGGGAATATAGGAACTAATGGAAAAATGCTGGACTCTGGACAACTTAGAGACGGAAGAAATACCACGCACGCCAATCGAAGCACAGTGCGAAGCTTATTTTATAGAGGATATACAAACAGCATTAGACGGCCGGTTTATTGTCAAACCCATTTTCCGAACACTCTTCAGTTGGGAGGTCTTTGGAAATTGCAACCAAAAGATTCCTGTCCCTGGAGCGACGTATCTCAACAGACACCTGGAAAAGCTATGTGGACTTTATGTGAAACGAGTATGAAGGACTAGGACACATGAAGATAGTCGCAGCATCAAAAGTCCCAAAGATTTTACTATTTTATACCACACCACTGTGTGCTCAAGCCTGAAAGCACCACCACAAACCTTCGAGTCGTGTTTAATGCATCATGCCAATCAACAAGAGGAAAAATCGCTGAAGAAGATTCTGCACGCTGTACCCACAGTTCAGAATGAGCTTATGTACTATTGCGGTTTACAAAAATATGTATTCACAGCGGACATTGCGGATACCGACAAGTGCGGATAAACCCGGAGGATCAATTTCATCAGATGATAGTCTGGAGGAACAATCCTTCTGAAGACATCAGGTTCTATCGCCAAAAACTGTTCCATATGGGAAAAATCGGCTCCATTCCTGGCAACCAAATGTTTGAATCATTTGGCAGCTCGGAGATTTTCAGATTTTCAATAGGAAAACAGCAACACTAAAAAAAAGATTTTGTGTGGACTGTCTGGACTGGAGAAAATAGCATCGCAGAAGCCATGCAAATTCAATAAGAGCTTAATAAAAAACCGTCCGGTTTCAAATTACGCAAATGGTGCTCAAACAACGACCAGCTCTTACAAGGAATCTCCAAAGAGGACATTGTTAGCAAAGTCAATATGTGCGAAACTTTAGAGAAGTACAGCATAAAAACTCTAGGTCTAATGTGGATGCCCGAACAAGGGCCAAGCGACACACATCACCAAACCCAAATCTTTGACCCACTAGGTCTATTTGCACCGGTGGTAGTTATGGGTTGGGACGATGAACTGCCATCAAAACTCCAACACGAATGGAAGGAATACTGAGAAGACCTACAAACGTTAAATTCATTACATATTCTCCGACACATATATGATGGAAAGGTTCCAGTCACCCCGGATCTACATACCTTTGTAGACGCATCAGAACGAGCCTATGGCGCAGCAGTTTAGGTACGAGCCACTTTAAAAAACAGTCAGGTGTCCCTACGACTACTTTGCTCAAAATCTCGAGTGGCACCCACCGCCAAACAATCCCTACCACGTCTAGAACTGTGCGCTGCAGTTTTAATCTTCATATGAGCTCTGACACAGTATCAGGAAGTTTCTAGACTGATTCCACCGTTGTACTGTCCCGAATAAACGCATCGGCATCGACTATTCCTCAAATCGAATCGCCAAGATCTAATCACTGACCAAGCAACTACAATGGCGTCATGTTTCGTTAGCCAACAATGCAGCCGATTTCCTTTCAAGAGGAATCGCAAGTTAAAAAAGATCACAGCCTATGGTTATACGGACCATTATTCTTGCCATTATTACACCCATCATTGAACCCAGCAATCTTGAGAGAAAGGCTAAGAATGTCAGCCTATCGCACCTAGCTCTCTTGGAGAAGAGTTATATACATGCAGACACAGCAACGCGTTCAACAAACTCAACGTATTGTAGCCTATCTGGTTCGCTTCTGCTACAAAACCAATACAACGACTCTTTGCGCAAAAGAATTTCTGAATCATGCACGCATTCATTAATTCCATTCGAATTAATTAACCTGATGCAATTAGCAAACAAGCATGGAGTATTTTACTAGAAATTTGGCACCTCAAGAATAGCTACTTCTGAATGGACCATGATTGCGACCTAGAATCTTATTGGAAGGACATTCAAGTAATGTCTGCCAGAATGACACACTAGGACACATGTGCCCTGAACTAAAAAATGTTCCAGCGTGCACTTCATTATTTCGCCACTTTCAACAGTTGTACGATGAGCTACAAATTGGAAGCATGGGTTGTCGATAACGCATTTCACCGCTTGATATAAGGTAGCAAGCGTTCTTAGGGTGTTCTCGACTATAAAAACACGCTGAGGAAATGGCACAAGTAATTAAAAAAAAGGTTAAAGTCAACGTAAACTTTTCTATTACATCTACTGAAAAATCAAATATCCTTATTGACTCCCAATAAACGTCAAAAGGATATATTAACCATAAATCGCCATAATCACATACAAATGTTGGAACAGCAAGTGACAACTATCACCTAAGAGACAGGATTATATCACAGCGATCATCTAACTCAGGCATACTTCGGAATTATAGCGCGGAATTATACACAGCTTACACCAAGTCTTCAACGTATGCAATCTGAAATATCTGATGTACACAAAATGTTATACAATAATACAGGCTCATGCAAACCGAAGGAACTCCAACTGCAAACTGTAATCAAGGGCATGTCAAAGGTAAAACTGAAAGGAACTGGGTCTTTCAACTCCTGGATGCAACGCGAAGAAAATCAGCATCATACAAACCTCCGTAAACTGGGTACAGTCAAAAAGTTGGAGCTTGTAAGCGTATATAAAACATCTTGTTCCAACATTATATACAACCAAACAACGGATACAGGACACCAAGAACTTAATGATCTTCATCAGAAACTAGCAACAGTCGATCATCAAAACTTTCCACACGAACTTACACGGGTGCATCATCATCACATTGCCGCTTTTGCTGCCCTAGTAATGTCACTGTTATTGATCATCGTGTACATCCTCCCAGAGAAGCCTTAATTATGGAAATCGAGGCAATCAAAAAAGCTTCCCAGAAGAACCGCAACGATTATCATCACCTAATCCCATGCCACGACGGTTTTCCGCCATCTCGCCATGGTTGAACACCAGTTCAGCGGTCGGAAGAATGTTCAGGCGCAGAATTATACATAATTAGGTTAGGAAGGTTAGGTTAGAAGGTTAGGGAAGCGGAGGAAGAGAGACCTCCCCCGCTCACTTGGTCTGGGTAATGGACCATTGTGATGCCGCATGGGCGCGAGCCTCTTCTCCAGGCCTCAACCGTGGTGAGCAACTTAGTGCCGAGCTAAGGGCAGTCCCATCCGATGGCCTAGATGTATTTGGACAGAATCCCCGGTTTGGTATCGGAGAGGTCCGAAATATATATACATAATTAATATCACACAATATACACTATCGAATAAATAACGTTGACCCAAGTAACGGGAGACATCATTATACATAATTAATATCACACAATATACACAATCGAATAAATAAATAACGTTGACCCAAGTAACGGGAGACATCATAACACACGACTCGGCATTGCAGTCGAGCAATCAATTTGCTCGTCTTAAGGAAACCCGCTTCGAAGTTAAATTGGTTCAAGTTCTACTTGCGGCGACAAAACTGTAGACGGTTTATGTACCGTATACAAACAATTACAAATCAACAAACATATTCAATAGATGTGCTTGGCATTGTAATCACCAGCTGCTATAATTGTGTCACCCAATAGGTCGAAGAATTTTAAAATTCTGCCTGAAAATAAGATGTAGAAAATGCTGGCAACGGATTTTGTCTGATGGCGAAGCTTTAACAGAATGCAAATTGTGGATGGTATATACAGTACGGTACAAGCTGCAGTTTTTGTTGGTCTAGGCGATTTTTAATTCTTTACGAACAGGGCAACCTCCATAGTTGGTAGTGTGGTGTTATTTCCATTTCTTCATGTCTTGTCAGATGGTGGTTTAACTACCTCCTTATTTACGGTGCAGGGCTCAGATTTACATCCCGCAGAGAACGCAGACTGCCCGTAGAGTGCAATAAGTTTTCGTGAGTCCATATTCCTGGCTGTTTGTATATTCTATGAACATTCCGTTTGTGCGATTCCTCAACGGTGATTGTACGGTGGAGAAGATATTAAAGATTGTCGATTTAGTAAACTTTATTTGGGGTTCAGGGGGTATATGGTATTTGTGGTAAGCGTGGACGTGTAACCCAGAAAAGGAAATGTTACCGATCCCATAAAGTATATATATTATTATTCAGCATTAATAGCCGAAGCGATATAGCCATGTTCGTCTGTCCATCCGTCCGTCCGTCTGTCTGTCCGTTTTATTTGTCGCCCAGTGCTCGCCCAGTAGAGGAACCAAATATATTGTCCAGTCTGATGTGATATCTCACTGCTACACAGTGTATTTCTGTCCGGCGTTTCCCAAAAATTTGAAGATAACGTTCAAAATTTTCAAGATAACGAAAAATGCAGAATCAGAGAGAAAACCCATATCTATCAGAGACCCGAATCTGAATCGGTTCGGATAATTTATAAACCCACAATGGAGAAACCATTTGGAGATGCATCGTTCCGTCTCTCTCTCGCACACAAAGACGTACGTTTTATTATTCGGGATTTGTGTCGTCTGGATATCAGAGACTATAAGAGCTGGAGCTACCAACTATCTGTCAAACTCCTGTGATACTAGTTCATTACAAGTTTATTTTACCGGTGAATTGTTGATTCGGCTGGCGATTAAACTGCTTAACGGTGTGATTGACGTTGGATGAACTGCCGATACTCTTGGCTGATAGACTTCCCCGATTGATCGGCGGCTCGCGCTATCCGTCACCTGATGTGTGGGGTTGCTGAGTCCGCAAGTTCCGTATTACAACTAGGAAGTGCTTAGTGTGGGGTTTTTGATCAGTGGGTAACGGTGTGGGAATGAGTTTTGGGTCAGTGGGTTGTGGTGTGGTGAGTGAGTTTTTGTTGATTAGACGGCCGCCTAACCTAATTGTTTTAGTACTTAAGTGTAGTGTATCTTAATGTACTAGTGAATGTATGTGTAGGGGATAGTTAATTTATCGGGTCATGGTCCATGGTCCGTTACAGAACTGTTAAATGATTGAAATAGTGATTCGGGAATGTCCAATCAAAGTAGTAACGATCTTTCAAAAACGACAAGGTCATGATAAAAAATAAATTGTGTTATTTTATTTTTTGGTTACAGTTTGTTGAGCCTAGTATATATTTTTCGCATGGAAAACATTGGTGACTTAAAAATAATACATTTTTCCTTCTAGAATGCAGATAATATAACCCGAGGTACAGTTCCTATCGCGTTATAATGAACAAATCAAGTTTGAACTGTTAAATGATTCAAATAGTGATTCGGGATTGTCCAATCAAAGTAGTTACGATCTGTCGAAAGAACTTTTTTCAGAAGGAAGTGATAAGATAACCAATACTGTGGACAAGTTTTTGCGAGATTTTAATTCTGATAAAATAGTTCAATATCCAGAGGAAAGAGATAAAGCTTTTATTGTTGACAAAGAAATTCAACTTGAAGATAAACCACCCACAGAAAAACGTTGATGACGATGACGATCTAAAAAGTCAAAATTAAGACCTTTGATACATTGACAGAAGCAAGAAAGCATAGTAAACATGAAGAAATCGTGCTAAGCTCGGAGAGTGATTTTTCCGATGTTGAAGCTGATCTTCAGAAATCAAGATTGATAAAACCAATGCTTCGAATTGATCAACTTGCCAATGAAACGAAAGCTGCACAAAAACCGAGAGTGAACGCGTTCGACGGCTTGAAAAGAAGCATTTGGATCTTTGCAAAGCTATTAAAAATAACTTTGAATGTATAAATAAGTCAGAGCTAATACTGGATTACATTGAACTCACTAATACATTTATTAAAATGGATAGTGATATAGTCAAACAATTAAAAGCCGCACCAAATTGATGGTGTTAAATTTATGTACGATTCCTGTTATGGTGGGGTGGATCAGAAAAAAAAAAAAATTCTGGATCAGGATGCATTTTAGCTCATTGCATGGGCCTGGGAAAAACTCTTCAGGTAACACCATCACTAAAAATTTGAACAAAAACTTAATACAAATCTAATTTTTTGTTTAGTTGATCGTTTTGGTACACACCGTGATATCTTACAAGGAACTAAACACGGCGAAGGTCTTGGTACTCTGTCCAAAAAGCACTGTTATGAATTGGGCTGACGAATTTCATTATTGGCTGAGTCCTTTAAATATAAAAAAAGTCATTTAAAGGTTTTCATTTTTCCTGATTCATCGTAAGTTTTTAGTTTACGTTTAATGATGTATAAATATGTATGCAATTTCATATGGACTTAGAGACATTATTTTTAATTATAAGATTTTTAATTTGCCCAATCATTCTACTGGGATTTGAACAGTGACTGTGCCAAACTATCTTCCCACAACTGTTTTGACTGGTCCTTTCTCTTTCCACAGTCCTCTTGCGTCGTAGGCCTCTCTCTTGCCGATCTGCTTTCTGCTCTCGTCTCATCCGCTACCGAATTGAGTCCTTTTTATGGTAACTAGGTCGCCAACGTCATACTTCCCGGCTGGTTTACGTCGCAGGTTATACTTCTTCTTGTTCTCATCTTGCAGATTCAGAATTTGAGTCTTCGCCTTTGCCCTTAGCTCAATGCGGTCGTCTTCAAATGCAATGATGGACTCTTTCTGGATCAGACCTCGAAAGAGGTGGTATTCTGGTGTACGTCGAGTTTATTGCTTGATGGACTCAATCTACGTGCTAAAACCATTTCGAAGGGTCGTCTATGTTGGGCTTGGCAAGAACGGAGATGATTACAGCGTCAAAGTCTTTCTTTCCTTCCATCAGATTCAAAAGATATGGAGAACCATATTTTCCGCATTGTGATTTCTGTTTAATGTCACACATATCGAAACGAGATCAAGGTCCGTTAGCTTTGCGTGTATGTATACGCGCAATGCACAAATGCTTGACTTCGTTGCCCTTCGAATGTTTTTTGGAATTAAAGCGATTAAACACGTCATTTTGCTGAGATAAAAAAAGTTCGTCTATTTGTTTTGCTCCGTGTTAATATCCACGTCGGTTTTGTTCTCAAGCTCCGTAACTTGTGCCGACGTCGTACTTACAGTTTTTACCTATTCCTCACACGTTCCTAAAGTGGGAATTTTTGCCGTCGAATGCCGGAGTATCCAAAATGTGGGGGTTTTGGTTTTATTACAACATCAGCTAAGTTTAATAAGGTATTCACTCCACAAATGTGTTTGGTACAAAAATATAGAGTTTTTGCGTCGTTTATGTCTTCTGGTTTGTTTTCACAGTTCTCTCGCGCCGTAGGCAGAATCGAAACTGCCTCTCTCGGCCTCTCTTGCCGATCTGCTCTCTGCTCTTGTCTTACTGTGCCATCGCTCGTACTTGCGCTGTTGCGCTTAGGAATTTGCCTGGAAGTGAATTCGCTCACGCTCGTTTTTCTAGGGCTTGTAAATTGACAAACCCCAGCCCACATACATTTTTTCTTTAATTTAACGCAACTGATTTGAGAGTTTTCTTCTCTCCACCCGAATACCATTAGCCAGCATCCGTGGCAGAGACTTGACCGTGCAAGGACCTGTTTCCAGCCGCCCTCACGAGGAGAGTATAGTCGCACTTCCACTGGTGTGTACAGTCACGGCAGGTGGCGGTCCGCTCGTGGTTCCACTGTGTCATAGAACCGGTGCATGGCAGCATCGGGTAAGGGCAAGCCCCCAACCCCCCCAGGTCCGAAATGTTCAGTGATAGCGAGTCAGCCCGTCATCTGTGATTCCCCTGTATCACCCGAGTGGCTGACGGCTAAAAAGAGTATATTAGATTTGTGGTAAAAGTGGGATGTGTGTAACGCACAGAAGGAAACTTTTCCGACCCCAAAATGGATATATATTCTTTGATCATCTTCTTACAGCGGGTTCGTGATAAAAGGAATGTTCGTCCGTCGGTCTATCTTAGTCGCCCAGTTCTCAGTGACTATAAGTGCTAGAGCACATTTCGCTTCTAGACGCCGCCACCGCCTCCTCGTAAAGGGTCGCCGAGCGTGCATCTTGGCAGGCGATGGCTTGCCAGTGCCGTGATGCCACCCGGCGTCCTCACCATTTCACGGAGGCAATTTCCTCCAGAAAGCGGTCCGGAACTCCTGCCTCTACGCTGAGAATAACAAAAGAGCCCTTTCATACAATTTTTGGATAAACTATTTATTATTGATTTTTACCTTTCTGTTTCATCGATTAAATTTTCAATGAATAATTCGTTATTTGCATTTTCTTCTGATGTTTACGTTATTTCATTACCTAGATTAAATGCTTTTAATTACACTTCTCAACACAATATAAACTTTATACCCGTAGCCAAGAATAAAAGGGTAAAAATGTATTTATGGTAAAAGTGGATTGTGTAACATAGAGAAAGATGCTTTTACGACCGCATAAAAAGTATATATATTTAACAGCATAAATAGTGAGTCTATATATCTGTCCGTCTTTCCGTCCACCATCTGGTTTGCGTAGAAACTATAAGAAATAGAGCAACCAAATTTTTTCCTGACTGCATCTGATATCACACTGCTGCAAGCTTGCACCGAAAATTTTTCCAGCGCCCTCAAAGGGCGCATATCTACTGGCGTCCACAATTTTGAAGATAACAGAAACAAAAAAATGCTGAATCATAGATAAAGACCATATCTATTCAGAGGCCCAAATCTTAATCGGATCTCTGAAAGAATGGCATCAATGTTATCGCTCAAACGTAATGACACAACATTATGCCATCGAAGGAACCAATACTCAGCCGTAAGGGGCGGACTTACCTACACTAACATCAACATTGTTAGTTTTGCCTCTTCTCAAGCTGCCATTCAGGGTATCAGGCAATTAATTAATGTGATGCAATTTGCAAACAAGTTCTATCTAACAATGGAAAGCATAAGTTTCAAAAGCATTGGCAAAACCAGTCACATCATTACACAGACAACGCGCACATCTCCCTCGAAAGATGTGGTATCTTAAAACGAGGGTTACCGGCAAGGCTGAAAGATTAATTCGACATATCGATCTAAAAGCATAATGTAGCAAAATGCCTCGAAAATTCAAATGTTCGCGCATACAACAATTTTACATTTTGCAAATATCGTGCTGTACCGCTTCCTCAACCATCACACAATAAGGCGTGACGACTAAAGTCACTAAAAAGAATTGTATATAACAACACGAAAGAATCCCTTGCATCAGCTAAGCGATTAGGCATCGATATATCAAATTGGATGTCTCGAATAAGGCTCTTTATGAGCAATCACTGGGAATCTGGTAAAAAGCATACAGACCTACGACACCAGCACAGTTTTTAAAACAAAAAAATTCGGTTCTAGGAACAGGTGGGGGCACAAATATCGGGGGGAAATAGCTAAAGGGCTGAAAATGTTCATTTTAAACACAGGGAAAGCAAAAACACCACTTTTGCTCATTCTGCAAGCCATTGGATTTACGGATGCAATGAGTTTTAATATTGATTCGCACAAACTTAATGACACAAAATGACACAACGAATTGAAAAATTTTTCGTCAGCCAAGACCAGTAAAAAGCTAGATTAAATATTTCTAGTCAAATCCCTTCATGATCGGATTTTTCGCAAAAGAATTGAAGCATTTTTTTGCCCTCAGATAATTCCGCCTGATAAACCAGATCAGGCACTCGATGCAAAATTTCGAACACATCAAGCAGGTTCCCACTAGCAAATCTGAATTACCATAGACCAGGACAAATTGACATGCTTATCGACGCGGACGCTATTATTATTCACTACTGCTCCCTTTGATCAACAAAGCTAGAAAAAGGGAGGCCCGTTGCTGCAAAACGCAATATTGTTATGGATTATGGAAAAGTAAAGTCGGCAAACAGTTCTTCAGCCATTTGTGCAACGGGAATATAGGAACTAATGGAAAAATGCTGGACTCTGGACAACTTAGAGACGGAAGAAATACCACGCACGCCAATCGAAGCACAGTGCGAAGCTTATTTATAGAGGATATACAAACAGCATTAGACGGCCGGTTTATTGTCAAACACTCTTCAGCCGTTGGGAGGTCTTTGGAAATTGCAACCAAAAGATTCCTGTCCCTGGAGCGACGTATCTCAACAGACACCTGGAAAAGCTATGTGGACTTTTATGTGAAACGAGTATGAAGGACTAGGACACATGAGAAGATAGTCGCAGCATCAAAAGTCCCAAAGGGACACTATTTTTATACCACACCACTGTGTGCTCTGGGAAAGCACCACCACAAACCTTCGAGTCGTGTTTAATGCATCATGCCAATCAACAAGCGGAAAATCGCTCAAAAAGATTCTGCACGCTGTAAAACAGTTCAGAATGAGCTTATGTCATACTATTGCGGTACCGACAAAGTGCGGATAAAGCCCGGAGGATCAATTTCATCAGATGATAGTCTGGACAAACAATCCATCTGATGACATCAGGTTCTATCGCCAAAAACTGTTCCATATGAAAAAAATCGGCATTCTGGCAACCAAATGTTTGAATCATTTTGGCAGCTCGGAGATTTTCAGATTTTCCATAGGAAAACAACAACACTAAAAAGATTTATGTGTGGACTGGAGAAAATGATCAACATCGCGATGGAAGCCATGCAAATTCAATAGAAGCTTAATAAAATATTGTTACAAATGGTGCTCAAAACAACGACCAGCTCTTACAAAGGAATCTCCAAAGAGGACATTGTTGGCAAAGTCAATATGTGACGAAACTTTCCAAAGTACAGCATAAAACTCTAGGTCTAATGTGGATGCCAGGAGCAATGGGGACCAAGCGACATACATCACCAAACCCAAATCTTTGACCCACTAGGTCTATTTGCACCGGTGGTAGTTATGGGTTGGGACGATGAACTGCCATCAAAACGCAACACGAATGGAAGGAATACTGAGAAGACCTACAAACGTTAAATTCATTACATATTCTCCGACACATATATGATGGAAAGGTTCCAGTCACCCCATTTCTACATACCTTTGTAGACGCATCAGAACGAGCCTATGGCGCAGCAGTTTAGGTACGAGCCACTTTAAAAACAGTCAGGTGTTTTTACGACTACTTTGCTCAAAAATCTGGATTTTTTTCCGCCGCCAATCAATCTACCACGTCTAAATTTGTGCGCTGCAGTTTTAATCTTCATATGAGCTCTGACACAGTATCAGGAAGTTTCTAGACTGATTCCACCATTTATACTGTCCCGAATAAACGCATCGGCATCGACTATTCCTCAAAATCAAAATCGCCAAGATCTAATCACTGAAGAAGCAACTACAATGGCGTCATGTTTCGTTAGCCAACAATGCAGCCGATTTCCTTTCAGAGGAATCGCAAGTTAAAGATCACAGCCTATGGTTATACGGACCATTATTCTTTGCCATTATTACACCCATCATTGAACCCATGTGCGCAATCTTGAGAAAGGCTAAGAATGTCAGCCTATCGCACCTAACTCTCTTGGAAAGAGTTATATACATGCAACACAGCAACGCGTTCAACAAACTCAACGTATTTTAGCCTATCTGGTTCGCTTCTGCTACAAAACCAATACAACGACTTTTTGCGCAAAAGATTCATTTCATTTTTCATTCATTCATTCAAGATCCATTCGAATTAATTAACCTTATGCAATTTGCAAACAAGCATTTAGTATTTTAATATAGAAACTTGGCACTCCTCAAGAATAGCTACTTCTGAATGGACCATGATTGCGACCTAGAATCTTATTGGAAGGACATTCAAGTAATGTCTGCCAGAATGACACACTAGGACACATAATATAATTGGAAATGTAGCAAGCGATCTCTTAGGTGTTCTCGACTATAAAAACACGCTGAGGAAATGGCACAAGTAATAAAAAAGGTTAAAGTCAACGTAAACTTTTCTATTACATCTACTGAAAAATCAAAAAATATCCATTATTGACTCCTCAATAAACGTCAAAAGGATATATTAACCATAAATCGCCATAATCACATACAAATATTTGGAACAGCAAGTGACAACTATCACCTAAGAACAGGATTATATCACAGCGATCATCTAACTCAGGCATACTTCGGAATTATAGCGCGGAATTATATATAGCTGTGTTAATCATCGGAAAATAACACCAAGTCTTCAACGTATGCAATCTGAAATATCTGATGTACAAAATGTTATACAATAATACAGGCTCATGCAAACCGAAGGACCTCCAACTGCCTCAATCGATGCATGCAAGGTGACTCTAACTCTGGTCTCAACAATTCAACGCGAAGTCTTCAGCATCATACAAATTCCGTTCTGGGACTCAAAAAGTTGGAGCTTGTTCGCTATATACAACCTTGTTCCTATACAACCAAACAACGGATACAGGACACCAAGAACTTAAATGATCTTCATCAAACTAGCAACAGTCGATCATCAAGAAACTTTCCACACGAACTTACACGGGTGCATCATCATCACATTGCCGCTTTTGCTGCCCTAGTAATGTCACTGTTATTGATCATCGTGTACATCCTCCTAGAGAAGCCTTAATTATGGAAATCGAGGCAATCAAAAAGCTTCCCAGAAGAACCGCAACGATTATCATCACCTAATCCCATGCCACGACGGTTTTCCGCCATCTTGAACACCAGTTCAGCGGTCGGAAGAATGTTCAGGCGCAGAATTATACATAATTAGGTTAGGAAGGTTAGGTTAGGAAGGTTAGGTTAGGAAGCGGAGGGAAGAGACCCTCCCCGCTCACTTGGTCTGGGTAATGGACCATTGTGATGCCGCATGGGCGCGAGCCTCTTCTCCTAGCCTCAACCGTGGTGAGCAACTTGAGTGCCGAGCTAAGGGCAGTCCCATCCGATGGCCTAGATGTATTTGGACAGAATCCCCGGTTTTGGTATCGGGAGGTCGAAAATATATATACATAATTAATATCACACAATATACACTATCGAATAAATAACGTTGACCCAAGTAACGGGAGACATCATTATACATAATTAATATCACACAATATACACAATCGAATAAATAAATAACGTTGACCCAAAGTAACGGGAGACATCATAACACACGACTCGGCATTGCAGTCGAGCAATCAATTTGCTCGTCTTAAGGAAAACCCACTTCGAAGTTAAATTGGTTCAAGTTCTACTTGCGGCGACAAAACTGTGGACGGTTTATGTACCGTATACAAACAATTACAAATCAACAAACATATTCAATCAATAGATGTGCTTGGCATTGTAATCACCAGCTGCTATAATTGTGTCACCCAATAGGTCGAAGAATTTTAAAATTCTGCCTGAAAATAAGATGTAGAAAATGCTGGCAACGGATTTTGTCTGATGCGAAGCTTTACCAGAATGCAAATTGTGGATGGTATATACAGTACGGTACAAGCTGCAGTTTTTGTTGGTCTAGGCGATTTTTTTTAGTTCTTTACGAACAGGGCAACCTCCATAGTTGGCAGTGTGGTGTTATTTCCATTCTTGTCAGATGGTGGTTTAACTACCTCCTTATTTACGGTGCAGGGCTCAGATTTACATCCCGCAGAGAACGCAGACTGCCCGTAGAGTGCAATAAGTTTTCGTGAGTCCATATTCCTGGCTGTTTTGTATATTCTATGAACATTCCGTTTGTGCGATTCCTCAACGGTGATTGTACGATGGGAAGATATTAAAGCTTGTCGATTTAGTAAACTTTATTTGGGGTTCGGGGGGTATATTGTATTTGTGGTAAAGCGTGGACGTAAAAAACCCAGAAAAGGAAATGTTACCGACCCACAAAGTATATATATTATTAATCAGCATTAATAGCCGAAGCGATATAGCCATGTCTGTCTGTCCATCCGTCCGTCCGTCTGTCTATCCGTTTTATTTGTCGCCCAGTGCTCGCCCAGTAGAGGAACCAAATATATTGTCTAGTCTGATGTGATATCTCACTGCTACAAGTGTATTTCGAAATTTCTCTCCGCCCGTTTCCACCCCCACAAAATGCGCACATCTGTGGCGTTCAAAATTTTCAAGATAACGAAAAATGCAGAATCAGAGAGAAAACCCATATCTATCAGAGACCCGAATCTGAATCGGTTCGGATAATTTATAAACCCACAATGGAGAAAACCATTTGGAGATGCATCGTTCCTTCTCTCTCGCACACCAAGACGTACGTTTTTATTATTCGGGATTTGTGTCGTCTGGATCTCAGAGACTATTAGAGCTGGAGCTACCAACTTTCTCCTGTGATACTAGTTCATTACAAGTTTATTTACCGTTGAATTGTTGATTCGGCTGGCGATTAAACTGCTTAACGGTGTGATTGACGTTGGATGAACTGCCGATACTCTTGGCTGATAGACTTCCCGATTGATCGGCGGCTCGCGCTATCCGTCACCTGATGTGTGGGGTTGCTGAGTCCGCAAGTTCGTATATACAACTAGGAAGTGCTTAGTGTGGGGTTTTTGATCAGTGGGTAACGGTGTGGGGAATGAGTTTTTGGGTCAGTGGGTTGTGGTGTGGTGAGTGAGTTTTTGTTGATTAGACGGCCGCCTAACCTAATTGTTTTAGTACTTAAGTGTAGTGTATCTTAATGTACTAGTGAATGTATGTGTAGGGGATAGTTAATTTATCAGGTCATGGTCCATGGTCCGTTACACAGAACTGTTAAATGATTGAAATAGTGATTCGGGAATGTCAATCAAAGTAGTAACGATCTTTCAAAAACGACAAGGTCATGATAAAAAATAAATTGTGTTATTTTATTTTTTAGTTTACAGTTTGGTTGAGCCTAGTATATATTTTTCGCATGGAAAACATTGGTGACTTAAAAATATACATTTTTCCTTCTAGAATGCAGATAATATAACCGATTTTTACAGTTCCTATCGCGTTATAATGAACAAATCAAGTTTGAACTGTTAAATGATTCAAATAGTGATTCGGGATTGTCCAATCAAAGTAGTTACGATCTGTCGAAAGAACTTTTTTTCAGAAGGAAGTGATAAGATAACCAATACTGTGGACAAGTTTTGCGAGATTTTAATTCTGATAAAATAGTTCAATATCAGAGGAAAGAGATAAAGCTTTTATTGTTGACAAAGAAATTCAACTTGAAGATAACCACCCACAGAAAAACGTTGATAAGGATGACGATCTAAAAAGATCAAAAATTAAGACCATTGATACATTGACAGAAGCAAAGAAAGCGCATAGTAAACATGAAGAAATCGTGCTAAGCTCGGAGAGTGATTTTTCCGATGTTGAAGCTGATCTTCAGAAATCAAGATTGATAAAACCAATGCTTCGAATTGATCAACTTGCCAATGAAACGAAAGCTGCACAAAAACCGAGAGGAACGCGTTCGACGGCTTGAAAAGCATTTTGGATCTTTGCAAAGCTCCAAAAAATAACTTTGAATGTATAAATAAGTCAGAGCTAATACTGGATTACATTGAACTCACTAATACATTTTATTAAAATGGATAGTGATATAGTCAAACAATTAAAGCCGCACCAAATTGATGGTGTTAAATTTATGTACGATTCCTGTTATGGTGGGGTGGATCAGAAAAAAAAAAAAATTCTGGATCAGGATGCATTTTTAGCTCATTGCATGGGCCTGGGAAAAACTCTTCAGGTAACACCATCACTAAAAATTTGAACAAACTTAATACAAATCTAATTTTTTGCTTAGTTGATCGTTTTTGGTACACACCGTGATATCTTACAAAGGAACTAAACACGGCGAAGGTCTTGGTACTCTGTCCAAAAGCACTGTTATGAATTGGGCTGACGATTTCATTATTGGCTGAGTCCTTTAAATATAAAAAGTCATTTAAAGGTTTTCATTTTTCCTGATTCATCGTAAGTTTTAGTTTACGTTTAATGATGTATAAATATGTATGTAATTTCATATGGACTTAGAGACATTATTTTTAATTATAAGATTTTTAATTTGCCCAATCAGGATACTGATTTGAACAGTGACTGTGCCAAACTATCTTCCCACAACTGTTTTGACTGGTCTGGTCTCTTTCCACAGTCCTCTTGCGTCGTAGGCCTCTCTCTTGCCGATCTTTCTGCTTTCTGCTCTCGTCTCATCCGCTACCGAATTGAGTCCTCTTTATGGTAACTAGGTCGCCAACGTCATACTTCCCGGCTGGTTTACGTCGCAGGTTATACTTCTTCTTGTTCTCATCTTGCAGATTCAGAATTTGAGTCTTCGCCTTTGCCCTTAGCTCAATGCGGTCGTCTTCAAATGCAATGATGGACTCTTTCTGGATCAGACCTCGAAAGAGGTGGTATTCTGGTGTACGTCGAGTTTATTGCTTGATGGACTCAATCTACGTGCTAAAACCATTTCGAAGGGTCGTCTATGCTGGGCTTGGCAAGAACGGAGATGATTACAGCGTCAAGTCTTTCTTTCCTTCCATCAGATTCCAAAGATATGGAGACTTCATATTTTCCGCATTGTGATGTCTGTTTAATGTCACACATATCGAAACGAGATCAAGGTCCGTTAGCTTTGCGTGTATGTATACGCGCAATGCACAAATGCTTGACTTCGTTGCCCTTCGAATGTTTTTTGGAATTAAAGCGATTAAAACACGTCATTTTGCTGAGATAAAAAAAGTTCGTCTATTTGTTTTTGCTCCGTGTTAATATCCACGTCGGTTTTTGTTCTCAAGCTCCGTAACTTGTGCCGACGTCGTACTTATAGTTTTTTACCTATTCCTCACACGCGTTCGAATGCCGTACGAGTATCTAAAATGTGGGGGTTTTGGTTTATTACAACATCAGCTAAGTTTAATAAGGTATTCACTACAATGTGTTTGGTACAAAGAAATATAGAGTTTTTGCGTCGTTTTATGTCTTCTGGTTTTGTTTTCACAGTCTCTCTCGCGCCGTAGGCAGAATCAAACTACTCTCTCGGCCTCTCTCTTGCCGATCTGCTCTCTGCTCTTGTCTTACTGTGCCATCGCTCGTACTTGCGCTGTTGCGCTTAGGAATTTGCCTGGAAGTGAATTCGCTCACGTTCGTTTTTTCTAGGGCTTGCAATTGACAAACCCCAGCCCACATACATTTTTCTTTAATTTAACGCAACTGATTTGAGTTTTTTCTTCTCTCCACCCGAATACCATTAGCCAGCATCCGTGGCAGGGCTTGACCGTGCAAGGACCTGTTTCCAGCCGCCCTCACGAGGAGAGTATAGTCGCACTTCCACTGGTGTGTACAGTCACGGCAGGTGGCGGTCCGCTCGTGGTTCCACTGTGTCATAGAACCGGTGCATGGCAGCATCGGGTTAGGGCAAGTCCCAACCCCAGGTCCGAAATGTTCAGTGATAGCGAGTCAGCCCGTCATCTGTGATTCCCCTGTATCACCCGGTAGCTGACGGCTAAAGAGTATATTAGATTTGTGGTAAAAGTGGATGTGTGTAACGCACAGAAGGGAAACTTTTCCGACCCCATAAAAGCATATATATTCTTGATCAGCATCAACAGCGGAGTCGATAAAGGAAATGTCTGTCCGTCGGTCTTCTTAGTCGCCTAGTTCTCAGTGACTATAAGTGCTAGAGCACATTTCGTTCTAGACGCCGCCACCCGCCTTCATGTGGGGTCGCCGAGCGTGCATCTTGGCAGGCGATGGCTTTCACAGTGCCCTGATGCCACCCGGCGTCCTCACATTTAGGCGGAGGCGGCTTTCCTCCAGAAAGCGGTCCTGGAACTCTGCCTCTACGCTGAGAATAACAAAAGTTTCTTTCATACAATTCTTTGGATAAACTATTTCATTATTGATTTTTACTCTTTCTGTTTCATCGATTAAATTTTCAATGTGTAATTCGTTATTTGCATTTTCTTCGATGTTTACGTTATTTCATTACCTAGATTAAAACTTTAATTACACTACTCAACACAATATAACTTTTTATACCCGTACTCCAAGAATAAAAGGGTAAAATGTATTTATGGTAAAAGTGGATGTGTGTAACATAGAGAAAGATGCGTTTCCGACCGCATAAAGTATATATATTTTTATCAGCATAAATAGCCGAGTCTATATATCTGTCCGTCTTTCCGTCCACCATCTGGTTTGCGTAGAAACTATAAGAAATAGAGCAACCAAATTTTTTTTCCTGACTGATGTGATATCACACTGCTGCAAGCTTGTTTCAAAATTTTTCCACGCCCCCTCAAAGGGCGCATATCTGTGGCGTCCACAATTTTGAAGATAACAGAAAACAAAAAATGCTGAATCATAGATAAAGACCATATCTATCAGAGGCCCAAATCTTAATCGGATCATTAGTATTGCCACAATAGAGTAAACCATTTGGAGAATCATCATTTAAATAGAAAAAAACAAAAAAATGAAGTGTCGTAGAGAATAACACTATCTACCAGATTTCGAATCTGGTCCAGATCAGTTCATTATTATAGTCACAATGATGAAATTAATTTTCAGCAGCGATTTCCCTCGTGGGGGTTGCCCCCCGCAACAAAATATACATTTTTTGATTCTCTCACTCACTGCTCACACGCTCTGCCTCGTGCGGTGTGCGTGTGTTGTTGTGAGAACTGATGTAGATGACAGACGCAGCAAAAAAAATTTAAAATGTAAAAACTGATAAAACATTTGAAAATTCCACATAAATCATATCGACTGAGTTCGGGTATAAATGTAATGTCGCGATAACGGCGACATCACACGTTCGTTTTCGTTTTTCCTTCAATGAACCAAACGATTTTTTCTAGGCACAGTAGGAGCCGAGATGGCTGCCCTGTGGTACTCCAGTAGTAATCTTAACAGGTGAAAAGAGGAGTTTAAGACTTAGAGCAAAGGTAGCTAGAAATCCATTTCAAAAGATTGGGCGGAAACCCAAAAGGTCAGGGTATATTGCTTCTTTTAACCCATGAATAGCTCTTTGAAGCCCATCCGCGTCTGCCTCATGAACGAGCTCACATCGTTTTCCACAGAACGACAATCCTCGCAGTTGCTGCAGACCGTTGGGAAATGGCATCCCTGAAATTTCTGCACATTATGCGTGCACTACTCGGCTGATCACCGGTGTTCTTTTGCATGTTTTTTGGCACTGCAATGGGCAACAAACAAGACGGACAGACAGACAGACAAATAGAGAGACAGACAGTCACATACTTAATGGGGTCGGAAATGATTTCTCCTATATGTTACACACATCCACTTCTATCACAAATACAATATACCCTTGTAACGAACCTGGGACCAGGGCCCGTTACATTCATATATATATTCATATTAATAGCACTAAGTTACTTTGTCATATATATATCGATACACAAACAACACCAACACAGTACACCTTACTCTGTAAATTTCCAAGTCTCACGCGCCGATCGATTTCTGCGAAATCGACACACGCTCCCTAGTTTCCCCGAATTTTAAAACTACACTCAGGTCATTTCCCGGTGCAACCGAGTCAATGACCAAAGTGCCAAATCTAGACTCAGCTCATTTCTCGGTGCAACCGAGGCAATGACCAGGCCGGTGGCACGAGTAGAGAACTCGACACCACTTCCGTAACCCCAAACTTTGCGGACTCAGCCAGCGAGATCGGCCTTAAATAGCCCGAGCCCTCGATCAATCCGGGCAGTCCATCGCCTATCATAAACCAAAACGGCAGTCCATCGCCAACGTTATTGGCAGTCCATCGCCTATTCTAAACCGTATCGGCAGTACACCCGCCGCGGCTACCAACACCACGCCTCAGTAAGACAACACGCAAGAAACTACCACGCGACACTAGCAATATAAAAGACCAACATATATATAATCAAGAATAAAGACAAATCATAAACCTCAAAAGCTCAACGAAGTGTCGCCATTCCTTCGCCGAACGCGAATACAAATCAGGAGACCCAGAAACATATTGCCGCGCACGCAAAACTCAGGTGTCAGCGTTTTTCCCTTTTCATCGCCCAGTGCGATTACCAAACTACCTACACGGTAGCCAGACTCGACGCCCGCTCCACTTTCGGTCTCACGGCCAAGCTCTGCCCTAAAGTTCCAGCGAACTACAAATTCCTTGTAGGGAAGAATCCTGGACAGACTGAGCCTACCTCAGCCTGAGATAGGTTTCATTACAAGTGGCGCCCGAGCAGGGACTTTACGGAAACTGTAAGGAGATTTCAAAGCCAACTTTCTGGTAACTTTAAGGAAACTTAAAGAGAAAACCTTAACACTGGGCTACGTGGATTAAAGACCCACGGCCACCGAGAAAGAATAGTAGAGCTAACCACAGAACACAAGTCCGGTACAAAACCCAATTCGCGCACCCACCCGAATCCAGTCGCGAGTGCCACCGGGAAAGTAAACGCAGTGACCAAGTGCTAAAACAGTGAAAAGTGCCCAAAACAACACCGAGGAAAACTCAGTCCAATCACCATGGAAGCCTACGAAGACGACGCGAGCATTGATTTCCCACACCAGCGAGCGAATCGCCAATCCAGGCGTCAGCATCGGCTGGATCTACAAGCGCCGCCGAGACGAGCTGGAGGCCTTCGCCAAGGAATTGAATTTGACACCGAAGGAACTGTTGAAGAGTTGCGCAAGAACTTTGCCACACTAGTCGCCGGACCACTCCCGCCGGGTGCCTGGACTCGCTTGGCAGAACTCGAGAGACAATACGCAAAACCAGCAGGGCGCTCCAAGTCCCCGCTGCCCACTACCCAGGACCATCAGGCACCGGAAGATGGGACCCCAAAAGCCAGCTTGCATGTCCCCGCAGCTCCAGAGGCCACGCCCCCGACCACCAGTGGTCACAGCCGCCGATCTTCCAAGGCCGCCCACTACGGAAACCTCCCGCTCGCCCACCCAGGGAATTGTGCCAGCGATAGACGCACCCATAAGCGGGCCCGACTATAACCACGTCGCACGCACGGCAGAACGCATCCGCGTATGGGGCATCCAGTTCAACGGAGAAGATGACCCACTATCGTTTCTGGAACTACTCGAGGAACGCGCACGCGCCTATGGAGTGGACACCAACCAACTGCCTCGGAGCATGGCCGAACTTCTCACCAACCGAGCCAATCGCTGGTACCGTACCAGTCAGCTACAGGGCAGTTCCTGGGTACATTTCCGCCAGGAGTTTCTGGCATATTTCCTGCCGCCAAGGTATTTCGAACAATTGGACGACCAGATCCGAGGCCGCAAGCAAGCGGTGGAGAACCATTCAAAGACTATCTCATCGAGATACGGCTACTCATGCACCATGCCGAGTACGACCTAGACACGGAGCTTTACCGGATCTACGACAACGCCCTGCCAGGACTCCAGCTATACGTGCGACGAGACGGGTGGAAAACTTGTCACAGCTAACCCGATTAGCGGCAGAGTACGAGCTTATTCACGAGAGGAAACGCGAAACTGCCCCCGCACCCATGCGAAGCCCACCAAGAGACACCAGGCCGGCAAGGCACCCAGACCGCAGAGGAGGTCCTACCGTACACCCTTCCGGAGACCCCATTGGGATTCAGCAGACACACCGCGCAGACAGGCATCGAATCAAACCAGCACAACGAACCACGACGTCGCCCATCGAATGATCACCACTCCCATTGCCAACCCACGCGCAGCCTGTCGCCGATGTGGTCAAACTGGACACGCCGCCTACGACTGCACCAACGCTTCGATCCTATTCTGCTGGGAATGTGGAAAGCGCGGCACTCGAACCGTCGACTGCTGCCGCCGAGCCACGTCGGGAAACGACGCGCGTCCTCGACTGACACGGGATCAGCCGAGAACGACGCCTCCCCAAACCCGCGACTAAGCAACCCACTACACGTGAACGACGGCCGAATAGTGGCGATAGTGACAATAGGAGGACAAACAACGGAGGCCACCATCGACACCTGGGCGTCCCGAAGTTTCGTCAGCGACAACCTGGCCCGACAACTAAACAACAACTCCAACCTGCAAGATGCATGCGTCCGCATACGCCTGGCTGACGGCTCAGTCAGAGAGATCACACAAGTTCTACTGGCGCACATCAAGCTGGATCAACGAGAGGTGCAAATCCCACTCCTGGTCCTACAAACATGCTGGAGCAAATTATAGTCGGCATGGACTTCCTATGTGCTATCGAAACGACGCTCCACGCTGCTAAAGCTACAAGATCGCCACCTCACGCCAACGCCACCGTCAGTTCAATCCAACCACGTACAAGTCACCGAACCCAGCACCAAGAAATCTAGGTCAACAGCGAACACATTTCCCCGACCTACCACAAAGAATACGGCACCCAATACCGCAACGAAGAATACGACCCCGAAACCAACCACAGCGAAACACACGCCCCCGACCTAACGCAAAGAAGACGGCACCCAATAATGCAACGAAGAATACGACACCGAAACCAACCACAGCGAAAGCGAACAACCGGCCCACAACGGAAAACACGAATCCGAAGCAAGCACCGGTAAACTGCAACCAAGCAAACGGGAAAACGAATCCCACGGCCACTACGGAGCACCCGCGTCCTAAGCCAACCACAGGGATCACACATCCCAAACACACCACGAGGATCTCACACCTGAGACAAGAATCAACACACGTGAACCAGGCGCTCGACACAGGAAGCCCAGGATCAAAACAAACTATGGAATACACGCACCTCGAACCCACCACAAGGATCTCACACACGAGACAAACCACCAGGAACTTGAACCCGCTCGACACAGGAAGCCCAGGTCCAAGTTCAGCCACAGCGCACCCATGCACTTTTCCCTCAAAGGAGAAGGTGAACCCCCGGACACCCTCAGAGAAGACCACCAGCCCCGAACAACGACAACGACAACGGCAGCAACAGTGCAACAACCAAACCACGAGGGAAACAGCCACGCAAACCCCTTGCTGGTCGGGTCCAGCCATCGAACTAAGATCCACGGAACATCTCCACTCGGAACCGGAATCTAGCTCGATGACCCCCCGAAACACCGACCGCAGCCCTGTCGTACCCACGGCCGACGCCACCCCGATCTTCGCCAACCCACTGGAATACCTTCCGCGTACTGACGTGCCCACTAGCGCCATGCACCACGCCATGCCTAACACCACGTCCGAAATCTTCGTCGCCCAACCAAGTCGTTGCTGCGAAAACAGAGTCGCCACTGAGACTCGCCTGGCCATACATCGATCTGGAGACATTACGACCCAGGTATACCGCCAGACCCACGAAGCTACGCCACCCGGCCAACGCTACCCCGATCGTCGCCCACATAAGCGACGACCCACGTAGGATCGAACACACCAGCGCGTTCGACACAACCATCCTCCCAGAAGACCCAAGCCAGCCAAAGGACTCCGACACGCCCGATCTCACCGAGCGCGACCCAGAACTGATCTCCGATCCCTTGCCGCCGGGCATAGCACCACAGATCCAAGAATTTCTGGACACAGAACTTCCAAAGTTCAATAATCTCCACGGGAACTCCAACATAGCCGAGCACACCATCGTCATGAGGGATAATCGACCCAACAAACAGAGGTACTACCCAAAGAACCCAGCCATGATGCGGATTATCGATGAGCAAGTCGACCAACTGATCCAAGAAGGTCTCATCAAACCCTCACGAAGCCCGCACAGCGCCCCCATCGTACTCGTACGTAAAAGAACGGCAAATGGCGCATGTGCGTGGACTACCGACAACTCAACACTCACTCTATTCCTGACGCATACCCACTGCCCAGAATCAACTACATCTTGGAGCGCTTACAGAACGCACGCTTCATAACCACCCTCGATCTGAAGAACGGATACTGGCAAATACCCATGGCCAACGGAAGTCGAGAAGCCACCGCCTTCACGGTACCCGGCCGAGGTCTCTATCAATGGAAAGTGATGCCCTTCGGATTACATTCTGCACCAGCAACATTCCAACGGGCCCTTGATACTGTGATCGGTGCCGACATGGAACCCTACGCATTCGCATATTTAGACGACATTGTCGTCGTCGGACGAGACTTCAAGGACCACCTACACAACCTGGCAATAGTCCTCTCTCGCCTTCGAAAGCGAACCTGCGGACATTTTTCCAAAACCGGATCAAATATCTTGGTCACGTCATCAGCGAAGAAGGTATCCACACAGACCCCGACAAGATTGCTGCCGTTAAAGAACTCAAACCACCCACGAACCTAAAAGAACTACGTCAGTGCATCGGAATGGCATCATGGTACCGAAGATTCGTGCCAAATTTTGCTACAGTCGTCCAACCAATGTCTCAGCTACTCAAGAAAGGACAAACATGGACCTGGACCGCAGATCAACAAGCGGCCTTCGACCAACTAAAGGAACCACTCACAACCGCTCCTGTACTTGCTTTTGCCCCGATTTCAACGTCAAGTTCTCAATACAAACCGATGCAAAGCAACCTCGGCATAGGCGCCGTACCCACGCAGGAGATCGAAGGAAAGGAACGCGTCATCGCCTATGTCAGCCGACGCTTGAACCAGGCCGAAGGAAACTACTCCGCCACCGACAAGGAATGCCTCGCCGTCATTTGGGCAATCCGAAAACTACGCTGCTACCTAAAAGGATACCGGTTCGACGTTATAACCGACCATCTCGCGATGAAATGGCTGAATACTCTGGAAAGCCCCTACGGAAGAATAGCGAGATGGGCGCTCGAACTCCAACAGTATCAGTACGATGTCCACTACAGAGCAGGGAATCAAAACGTGGTTGCCGATACCATGTCCCGACAACCCTTGGAGACGCTAGCAAGAATCAAAGAGGACACAACATCTTGCCCCTGCCTCACCCGACGGATTTAGCAAACCAAAGAGGAACCCGATAAATACCCCGACTACGTCTTTGAGAATGGAGAACTCTACAGACATCTGGGCCACTGAGCCGACGATCATACGTGTCATGGAAACTCTGTGTCCCAAAACACCGACGCCAAAGAGTTCTCAAGGAATGCCATGATCAGCCCACTGCAGGCCACCTTGGCATTCGGAAAACCATCACCCGGATAACACAACGATACTATTGGCCCGGTCTATATCGCGATGTGCGGAAATACGTACGCAGCTGTTTGAGCTGCCAAAAGTTTAAGGCACTGCAACGCAAGCCCGTGGGTAGGATGCTTACCCGCAGGGCGGAGGAACCTTTCGCCACCTTATGCGCCGACTTCGTGGGACCACTTCCCCGATCAAAACGAGGGAACACCATGCTGCTGGTATTCTTCGACACCTTCTCAAAATGGGTCGAACTAGTGCCCCTATAAAAAGGCTACCACCGCCACTCTGGAGCTAGCTTTTCGGGAACGCATTCTAAGTCACTTCGGCGTACCAAAACGATTCGTCTGTGACAATGGAACGCAGTTCACCAGCCGCTCGTTCCGCACTTTTATGCAAACAGCCGGCGTGGATCTGCAACACCACCGCACCGTATTGCCCCAGGAAAACCCTACGGAACGGGCCAATCGGACAGTGAAGACCATGATTGAACAATTCGTGGAGGACCATCAAAACACATGGGACGAACTCATACCCGAGATATCACTCAGCAATTAACTCCAGTGTCTCGGAAACAACTGGATTCAGCCCCGCATTCCTGCTACACGGGAGAGAACCTCGCTTACCTGGAGCACTATACGACGAAGTTACACCAGGGACAGGAAGCCCTCCGGACACAGCCCACACCCGACTCAAAAAGTATTCGCGATAGTGCGGAACAACATTCAGCGAGCGAGTCAAGAACAATCCCGTCACTACAGCTCAGCTCATTTCTCGGTGCAACCTAGGCAATGACCGGGCACGAGTAGAGAACTCGACACCACTTCCGTAACCCCAAACTTGCGGATAGCCCGAGCCCTCGATCAATCCGGGCAGTCCATCGCCTATCATAAACCAAAACGGCAGTCTACAAAGCCAACGTTATTGGCAGTCCATCGCCTATTCTAAACCGTATCGGCAGTACACCCGCCGCGGCTACCAACACCACGCCTCAGTAAGACAACACACGCAAGAACTACCACGCGACACTAGCAATATAAAAAGACCAATATATATATAATCAAGAATAAAGACACAAATCATAAACCTCAAAAAGCTCAACGAAGTGTCGCCATTCCTTCGCCGAACGCGAATACAAATCAGGTGACCCAGAAACATATTGCCGCGCACACCAAAACTCAGGTGTCAGCGTTTTTCCTTTCATCGCCCAGTGCGATTACCAAACTACCTACACGGTAGCCAGACTCGACGCCCGCTCCACTTTCGGTCTCACGGCCAAAGCCCTGCCTTAAGTTCCCGCGAACTACAAATTCCTTGTAGGGAAGAATTCTGGACAGACTGAGCCTACCTCAGCCTGAGATAGGTTTCATCACACCCTTCTACTTTTCGAGTACGGGTATAAAAAGTTATTGCTATGTCCAATCGATTAATACTCTATCGGGAGTGCCATAATTTATGCCATAATTTTTCAATCCCTTAAAGTATATATATTCTTGATCAGCATCAATTTTGGGAAAAGTCTTGTGATTTCATTGAAGCGCTGCAAGATGTGTATAGCCCTGCCCCAGGAGAGTTCAATGATCATTTTCGGAGTTATTATGTCAAAACCAAGGTGATTTTAGGATTTCGCTTGGCCGGAATTCGAATAGTTCTTGAGGACCAAAACAAAGTTTAACGTGATGGCGAAGGGAGCAAGAGATAAGCCTGGAAAACATTATGTTATAGGGCTGCAAAAGCACTAGCTGTTTCTTCGTCACTGCTCGACCAACTGCCATTGCAATCCTTACTGGCATGCCTGTTTCTATTGCAGCACTGAGATATCGCTGGGCCCTCCCTCCTCCAATTTGAAGTTTAGTTCTGGTTTGAAAATTTTTCCCAGGCATTCCCTGAGATTTAAAGACTTTTGCTGTTGTAATGAGTACAGTTTCCCATGCATCCAGTAAAGCTGTCGATGTATCTGCAGAGTTAGCTCAATGTGGGAACCTTTACATTTTCTGTACATCAGCCAGTTGGTTCTATTCTTTGTAAGCATGTAATGGTGCTCTACGAAATCCGGGCATTGAAGAAGACTAACTAGCTTGGGCAAGTGATCGTTTTGATAGATCGAAAGTGATTCGGCCTTTATTAGATTGCGTGAGATGTTCTTTATCGCTGCACAGTCTATCAAGTCCGGTACTATATATTGAATAATTACAGATGATTAGTGCAGATCGTATTGGAGCACTGAATTGGAGCACTGAGATATCGCTGGGCCCTCCCTCCTCCAATTTGATGTTTTAGTTCTGGTTTAATTTTTTTTTTTCCCAGGCATTCCCTGAGATTTTAAGACTTTTGCTGTTTTAATGAGTACAGATTCCCGTGCATCCAGTAAAGCTGTCGATACAACGAAACGAGCGAAAGCTGCCAGAAAACTTCTCGGTGGTCAGGTCGGAAGTGGCCTCCAAGTGAATGGCCTTCGTGGAAAAGCAGACAAATACGCACACACATAACCCTTGGTGATCAGGCACGCTCTCCCGGTATAGTTCCTTATGTCGAAAGGACCGGCGTAGTCAATACCGGTATGGGTAAATGGTCTGTTGGGAGATCACCCATCAGAAGGTCTGGTCTTCTTATGGATGATGCATATTTTGCAGAAATTGGGCCCTTCATCAGGTTTCGGTTCGCGGAATCCAATATTTGCAGGGATGAGGCTAGTCATCAGTTGACTACCGCCATGGAAAGTTATTTTGTGCGTGAAATGCGCCAGCAGGCGAGACAGGCGGCGACTGTAGGAAAGGATGATTGGATGATCGTCGCCCTATGATCTCATGATCCCAGGTCGGTATAGAAAGGGGTTCAGGTTCAGGATATAGCTCGAACTTGGCACGGACGTTTACCACTCAGGCAGTGAAATTTTTGGGGAAGTCCCGGCGCTGAGCCTCTAGGATAAGAGTCTGCTCCGCTTCGTTAATTTCCCCACTCAGTGAGGTGGCCCCTGCGTGCGTGTGTTACCTTCCGGCAACACTGAATAAAACGGAGCACGTATGCCCGCACTCGAAGAGCCTTCTCAAGTTGGGAGAAACGCTCCAGGAAATCTTGGGGAGGGCCGGAAGCAAAATTGACCTTCACGGCCCGCTGCTCTAGAGTCATAGTTGGAGCTTCGTTGCCTGAGGCGGCCACTGTTCCCGTGGAGATTGCAACCAAGCTGGTCCATGCCACCAGAGGTGGTTACCCACCAGTTCTGGTAACGATACGCCCCGACTCGCTAAGTCAGTGGGGTTATGTTCGAACCGAACATGAGCCCAATATTTGGTGTCGGTAGTCTGAGTTATCTTGGTTACTCGATTGGCCACAAAGGTAGTCCAGTGGCAAGCTGGCTTGCTCAACCAGGCCAGCACAATAGTCGAATCGGTCCAGTAGTAGCATTGAGGATTTTAACGGAATGCTTGGCAGGATAGCCGTCGCCATTTCGGAAAGGAGCACTGCACCGCACAGCTCTAACCGAGGAAGTGAGACGGTTTTCACGGGAGCAACTCGTGTTTTTGCTGATAGCAGATGCACCGTGATATGATGGTCACACATGACGCGCACGTAGATCGCTGCACCGTACGCCTTTTCGGAGGCATCGCAGAAACTGTGATGTTCGACCTTTACCGATGGCTGGGAACAAATCCATCTTGGAATTCTGATCTCGGGGCGTGCAGCGTAACTTTGCAGAAAGTCCAGCCAGCGGTGGTACAACGCACTTGGCAGAGGTTCGTCCCATCCCAACTCTTGCAACCAGATTTCCTGCATGAAAATCTTGACCGGACGATGAATGGGGCTAACCATGGCGCGGGTCAAACATCTTCGCAATTTGAGAAAGAACTTTCGCTTGGTGAAGGATGACTCGAGCGTGAACACGGGAGGAACAAAGAAGAAGTCGTCTGACGTCGCCTTCCAGCGAACTCCGAGGGTCTTTGGCGTGCTCTCGGCATCGATTTCCAGAAAATCGGTGTGCAGGAGGTGGTCACTCACTTGAACGTCCATTTACGCAGCGGAAAACCTGCGGAGCTGAGGGCGGCTTGCAATTCGTGAATGGCCAGCTGAGCTTCCTTGACGGAGTCTGCTTGCAAGGACGTCGTCGACGTACATGAATTGCCGCACAATGGGACTTGCCCTTGAAATCGCGACTGGATGTCGTCGGCAAGCTGTTGCAGGACCCGGATGGCTAAAAAACGGAGCGCAATTGACTCCAAAAGTCACGGTTTTCAGCTCATAATTCCGAATCTTACCCGCCTGGTTTCGAAATAAGATTCACTGGAAGGGCGTGTGCGTCGGATGTACCCAAATCTGGCGTTACATTTTTTGTAATGTCGGCGTTAAAGACGTATCGGAAATAGCGCCACTTCAGGTTTGGAGGGTTAAATCGGATTGGAGGACCGGACCAGCATGAAGGAAGATCATTCAAGATCGTGCCGTTCGCATAGGGGCTGGACGCGTTGAATACCACGCGGACTTTCGTAGTAGTGCTCTCCGGCGTGATTACCGCATGGTGCGGGAGATAATAATTGGCGGAATCATTAGTGGACGGAACCTCTGTCATATGGTCGAGATCTAAATATTCACGGATCACAGAGTTATACTGCTCTTTGAAATGGAACGTCTGTCTTTTAGCTGATTCTCATTTCGGAGAAACTTAGCTAGAGCAATGGACCTTGAATGCCCCAGGCCTGACCCACAAAGAGCGGGGGTCACGAAACGGCAGTGTTACCACGTACTTCCCGCTTGACGTTCTTGACGTGGTTCGAATAAAATGGCTTTCGCAAAAGGAGTCCGACTCTCCGACTACCTTGATAGGTAGATCCTCCACCTCCCAAAAACTTTGTGAGAAGTTTGTCTAACGGAGCGTCGCTGATGTGGGAAATTCGAGTGGAGAAGGATGCAATCTGGTCAGGAACAGCACTTGACAATGGACCGGTAAGCACCTACCCAAAGATAGTTTCCTGTCCGAGGAGGGAGCCACAGATGTCGGTCTGTGAGCCGCTTAACAATACGGACGGAAGGAGATCGGCTCCGATCAGAACGTCTATCTGTGAGCTCTCATAAAATGTAGGGTCTGCTAATGGCAGGTTCGGCAAGTCTCGCATCGCGTTTTGCGGAATCGGATATGAAGGAAGATTGCCGGCTATCTCTGGCAGGACGTAGGCCGTGGCGTTTAACTGTACGCTCGGCGTAAAACCAGGGGAGCGAATGGAAAAATCACAGAGCTTCTTGGACTGAGCTGCTACAGTGTGATTAAGGCCTGAAACTTGGGCCTGAATAAAGGCGGAATGGTAGTTGAATGATATTAAAGAGACGTTCCGTAATGAAGTTTGCCTCGGACCACGGTCGATTAGAGCGCGGGCACGGAAATTTGTCCCCTCGGTGGCAAATGTTGATCATCACCAGTGCCGAGAAGCACCGCTCTTGTTCCCGAGACAAAATAGTTCTGAACGTTGGCCGGAGCGACGGAGGAACCGGAATCTTCCGCTGTCGTGGATATCAGTTCGCTGGGAGCTGGTACCCCTGATGCAGCGGCGTGTGGTGGCGGGTTCCAGGTATGTCGCAGTAGACGTGGACTTGTTAGGGGCTGGTGACCTTTTGAAACAGTTTAACCGGCTTCCCACAGGCCTCTTTTTTTTTTTGGAGCTCCTTTTGGTATTGAAAAAAGAACTTATGCAATAACGTTGATGGCTATATGCCCTCAGTGACCGAAACCTGGAATGCCGCTAGGGGTGAGTGTGTGGTTTGGAGGATAAAAAGTTTTGCCATTGGGGATGCCGAATACGCTGGTTGGCCCTGTCGAGCAACGAAACGAGCGAAAGCTGCCAGAAACTTCTCGGTGGTCAGGCCGGAAGCTGGCCTCCAAGTGAATGGCCTTCGTGGAAAAGCAGACAAATACGCACCCATAACCTGCTCATCTGGTGATCAGGCACGCTCTCCCGGTATAGGTTCTTATGTCGAAAGGACCGGCGTAGTCAATTCTCCGCTATGGGTAAAATGGTCTGGAGAAAAGAAGCTCGGTCTGTTGGGAGATATAACCATTAGTTGGGTCTGTAGCTTCTTCGTGAATGATCTATATTTTGCAGGAATTGTTGGAGTTATCAGTTGACTACCGCCCGTCAGTTATTTTGTGCATGAAATGCGCCAGCAGTCGCTACAGGCGGCGACTGCAGAAAGGATCGAGCTGGGGGATTCCATGTCGGTATCCTGGATCTCAGGTTCAGGATAGAGCCCGAACTTTTGCCAGGACGTTTATGGTGCCACTCAGGCAGTTTCTTCTTGGGGAAGTCCAAATTCTGTCGTTCCCAGGAGCGGAGTCTGGGACCATGCCGCCACAACCAGTTAATCTTCCCCCGTCCGGAAGCCGCGTGGGCCCCTGCGGGGTCTTACCTTCCGGCAACTCCTGCAAAACTCTGCTGTACGCCCCCCTATCGCTGAGCCTTCTCAAGCTGGGAGAAACGCTCCATTATGGATCTTGGGAGGCGACGATGAGCTGTCTGCTTAACGGCCCGGTCCTCTAAAGTCATAGGTGGATGCATCCTGAGGTGGCCACCGTTCCCGTGAAAATTGCAGCCAAGCTGGTCCATGCCAGAGAGGTGGTTACCCACTAGTTCTGGTCAACGATACGCCCCGACTCGCTAGTGCCGCGGGTCAGCGATGATAATGTTCCGACCGAACATAAGCAACCTTCTTTCTGGTGCTCGGTAGTCTGAGCTCCGTTTTCTTTGCTTGCGATTGGCCACAAGGTAGTCCAGTGGCAAGCGGGCTTGCTCAATCTCAATGTGTTTCGACCACTGTCCAGTTCGTGTCGTCGGTATTAGCATTGAGGATTCTTCCGGAATGTTGTCGTCGAGGATGTCGTCGCCATTTCGAAACATTCCACTGCATCGGCACAGGACCTAACCGAGGAAGTGAGAACGGTTTTGTGCTGCAACTCGTGTTTTCCGTGATAGCAGATCAGTACACGGTGATATGATGGTCACAACGTCCGACGCGCTCGGGAATGCCGCTCCTGCTGGGGCCTCAGAATACGCCAACTTTGGAGAGTTCGCAGAAACCGTAATGTTCGACCTTTACCGATGGCCCCTCCGGCCCATCGCGTTTCCCTCCATCTTCCCTTGGGTGGGTTACCATCTTGGGGTCGTCTGTGGTGCAGCGTTCCGGAAACCTTTGCAGAAAAGTTCAGGCCAGCTCTGGTACAACGCACTTTGGCAGATGTTCGTCCCATCCCAACTTCTTGCGTCCAGATTGCAAGCGGTCGAAAATCAGATGGACCGGACGATGAATGGGCTTGGTATCAGCACGAGGTCAAACTGTTTCCATGCTGAGGGACTGTCGCTTGGTGAAGGCTGTACATAGAGCGTGAACAGGGATGGAACAAAGAAGCATTTTACTCGTCTGACGTGGGACTCCAGTGAAGGCCCCGGGGAGGGTCCCGTCTTGTGCTTGCTCGGCACCGATTTCCAGAAAATCGGCAGTGATGGAGGTGGTCACTCGAATCTGCCTCAAAAATCTTCTTTGATTGGACGTCCTCTTTTACGGAGTGAAAAACCGTTCGGCAGTGAGGGTCGACTATGCCTTTCGTGAATTGGGCATAGGTTGTCTGTATGCCTCCGGCTGACCAGCTTGGACGTCCGAATAGGTTTCAGCATCATGAATTGCCGCAAAAAGCACTGACTCTTGCTGCTTTTGATCGCGACTAAATGTCTATTTCGGCTTGAATTCTATCCCATTGCTGTCGAAATCGGGCCGTTGACTCTAAAGCGCTGGTTTCAGCTCGTCTGGCCCGAACAACACCCGCCCAGTTTGGCCCAATAAATTGCTCATTCCACCATGGTACGGGGCGGTACCTGCTTCCTCCGGTCTTCTTCACCTCCATGTCGGCATCCAAGCCGCTATCCGGTCCTGGTGGCTATCGCGGATGCTTCGGCATCCCCGGCGGAGTCCTTCAGCGGACCAGCATGAAGGAGATGTTTAGGCTTTCCTCCTTTCGCCCAAGTACTGTGTGCGTTTTGTACCACGCGGGAGTTGTTGTGCTCTCCGAAGTTGTCACCGCATGGATGCAAATGGGTATATGTCCTTAGCACATGCCACTTCGGTGGGACGGAACCTCCTGTCATATGATCCAAAGGTCAAATATCAATGACGGACTCTCTTCCTGCTTTGCTGTAAGTTGGTGTGCTGCCTTTTACGGAGGAGGCAGATGTTGAGGATGGCAAACTCATCTAGAGCGATGTCCCGCGAGGATGTTCTTGCTGCAATGCTGCTGAGGCGGGAAGTCGCCCGCTATAAGGACCGGCGATTTGTCTCGGGCGTCGTTGGCGATGCTGCTGATAATGTCCTCAAATTGTTGTTGGGTAAACCGAGGTGCTATGTAGCAGCTATATAAAAAGATGCCATTAAATTTAGCCCTCACAAAGCCCACTCTGGATAATCTGTGCGTGAGCTGGCCTGGTTGTGGCCCGTGCATCCACGGTCATCTGTAGGAAGTGCGGACAAAGTCGGATCGGATGGTTCTCTTTGGAGCAGAGATCACACATTCTTCTCTTTGGACTCACTTGTGTCTGGAAGGAGTGAAACTTCCTGGGCACTGGACCCCTGAGACCGGAACGGGTTGGAGTTGCTTCCGGAGGGCTGCGAATTCAGGGTACCTTTGGACGGTGGTGGGTTCGGATGGCCTTTGGAAGTGGACGCGTCGCTCTTCATGGCCTCTAGCGTCAAATAGCCCTGAGTGAGAAAGGCGTCGATTTCCGCCCATGGAGGAACCTCTTTCTTGTCGGTGATGGATGCTTTCCACAAGGACCGGGTCAACTTCAGCAACTTGGAGGCACAGATAGTAACAAGGAGGCTATCCCAGTTGTCCGTGCAGACCTTGGGTGAGCAAGGGCGGTGAGGCCCCTTTATCGTGCTTTGAAGCTCTTCTAAAGCTCGGCTGGTCTCGGACCTCGACGCGAGGCAGAAAGAGCAGAATATTGATCCTGTTTGGTCACCAGGAGCCGATTATTTTCATAACGGATTCGGAGGGCCGACCATGCCGACTCGAGCCCATCTTTTGTGAGCGGGGACTTTTTCGACTTTGGCCTTCAGATCGCCACTTGTCTTAGCGGTGAGATGGTATAGCTTCTCTACCGGAGACAGCCTAGAATTATTTATATAAATTGTCATAAATAAATCTCGGAAAGTAGGTCAGCGGACGTAATCTCCTGTGAAGACCTCGATGTCGCAGGGGCAGTAAAAACAGCCGCCCTGGTGTCTGCGGTGCAGACGGATGAACTGATGTTTGGGCCAGCTGAGTATTGAGATTAGCGAGGCACTGTTCAAATACCCCATAACACTCGCCGTACTTATCTCGGATGTCCTTTTGGACCCTTGGGTCCTCGTCAACCATCATTGCGGAGCACGCTTTGTACTCCGCCTCGACATCCGCCCACATACTCAGAATTTGTCCTCAGCGAACCTCGGAAAGAGATGCGGATGGAGCGGCAGTAATGCGCGCTTCCGAATGAAACAAACGGCCAATGGCGGCGGCTAATTTTGCTCGTGCCGTAGTGGTGACGGATTGAGCCATTTTAATAAAAGGGTCTCGAGCTGACGGACTGAAAACGAAAGAAAGCTGGAGAGATCGTCTTGATCCGAGCTGGCACCTTGAGGCGGAAGAGGCGCGTAGCCGACGTGGAGAGGTCGCAGCCAGAAACCCTTTGCTGTCCTTGTCAACCGTTGGCATACTACGTACGCCCACGCGTTGAGTGTGGCTGCGAAGTCAGAAGCAGAAGTCGGATTGACTGAAGGAAAACAAACGAGAAAGAACATGTCGGAGCCTACAGCGCCTACAGCGAGACTCTACTTTTGTACCCGTACTCAGTCAGTACACATGTGATTTATGTGGAATCTTCAAATGTTTTATCAGTTTTTACATTTTAAATTTTACATTTGTTTGATGCATCTGTCATCTACATCTACATTAGTTCTCACAACAACACACGTACACTGCACGAGACAGAGCGTGCGAGTGTGAGTGTGAGAGAATCAACAGCAGATATCAACCCCCAAAATAAATGTATATTTTGTTATGGTTGTATAAGGGGTGGCAGCTTCGCTGCTGAAAATTCATTCATCATTGTGGCTATAATAATGATAGATAGATATGATAATTCCCTACCATACTGCATTTTCGTTTTTTTTCTATCTTCAAAATTGTGGACCTCCGTCTTTTGTGGGGGTGGAAGGGGGCGGAGCGAAATTTTGAAATACACTTGTTCAGGTTTGGTATCACAGGAGTGTGGACAGAAAGTTTGGTTGCTCTAGCTCTTATAGTCTCTGAGATCCAGTCGTTCATTTTTACGAAAAACCAAATCGACTCGATTTTGTGTGAGTGCGAAAGAGAGGGAGCGAAGTTTTTTCGTATATTTTCCTCTATTGTGGCTACATTAATGATCCGATCCGATTCAGATTTGGGCCCCTGATAGATATGGGCTGTCTCTATAAGTCTGCATTTTTTAGTTTTTGTTATTTTTCAAAATTGTGGCCGCCACAGATGTGCGCCCTTTGCGGGGCGGAAGTGGGCGGGGGCGAAATTTTGAAACACTTTTCTAGGAGTGAGATATCACATCAGTTTGGAAAAAAAGACAAACAAGACGGACAGACAGCAATTACCAGAAATACAATATACCCTTTTTACTCTTCGATTACGGGTATAAAAACTTAGGCTGATGCGGGGCACCACAACAGAAGGCAATAACTTCCGTAAATACGCAAAAAGAAAAACCCACTGCTGGGTGAATGGAAAAGAAAAGGCCTCGCCCTGTGTTGGACAACAATTTTCAATACCGACTCGAATTATTTGGGGTCACTCTGGATCGAGGTTCCCAAACAATGAGTGGATCAATTGATACACGCCGAGGAGAGGAACTTTTACACTGGTTGTGACAATATTTAAAAAATATTGTTAGTGCGGGGCTTCACCGTTTACCTTTTTGACGGACTTGTGCAGTGGGCAAATAATATTTTTTCTCGGAAGGATTGCGTACGAAATTGTTATCTTTCTTGTTATGTTAAAACTAATTGCCACTGGATATGAAAAACAAAAAAAATAATTATTCCTTGTACAGTCGGCTTTTAATTGAAGTGGAACCAAAGTAAGACTTTGTATTTTTGGATAATTTGGCGGCTTGAATTTATTTGTTGTCCTTACACGTTGTCACCTCTAGTTCGGAACATACACTGAACTGTGTTATGCAACCTATCTCAGGCTGAGGTAGGCTCAGTCTGTCCAGGATTTTTCTACAAGAAATTTTGTAGATTTGCTGGAACTTTAGAGCGGGTGTAGAGTTTGGTTACCGTGCGGGTAATTTTTGTAATCGCACTTGGCGAGGAAAACGCTGACACCGGAGTTTCGGTGTGCAGTAATATCTTTTTTGGGTTACGTTATTCGTGTTCGCGCTCGGCGAAGAAATTATGACTCTTGGGTGGTTGGTTTTTGATGTTATTAAATGTTTTTATTTGTGTTCTTTATTGTTTCTCGTGGTTATGGTGTCGTGTGGTGGTTCTTGTATTGTTTTCTTGCATAGGTGTCGTGTTGGTAACCGCGGCGGATGTACTGCCGTTTGGCGCTCGGCTGATGGACTGCCCTGATTGATCAAAGTGCTCGGGCTATTTAAGGCCGATCTCGCGGGCTGAGTCCGCAAGTTTGTGGTTACGGAAGTGGTGTCGAGTTCTCCACTCGTGCCATCGGTTGCCTCGGTTGCACCGAGAAATGAGCTGAGTGTAGTTTTGGCACTTTGGTAATAGACTCGGTTGCACCGGGAAATGACCTGCGTGAAGTTGTGAAACTCGGGAGGAACTGGGGCGCGTGTGTTGATTCCGCAGAATCGATCGGCGCTTGGGATTGGAAATGTACAGTTTCAGGTGTATGGTGTACGTGTGTATTGGCATTCGGAATCGAAGAACTACCGTAGCACTGGTAGTGGTAGATGAAGGAATTGGGAACGGCCGGAATCGCCGAGAATATGGCGTTGGCGAAAGAGGATGAAACCCAGAAAATGAAGATAAGATAGATATAAGAATATATATACATATATCACGGAACGCGGACTTGCGGGGAATAAAACGAATCGGGAGACGAAGTCGTACTTATCTTTGGGAAGTAGCGATGTTATCCACCGATGCTTGCAGGTTGGACTCCTCCTTATAGGGAAGGCGAAGATCCGGCTCGAAGGACCAATGTTTGTAGGAGGGTGGATGGCTCGAGTTTCCCAGCGATATTCCCAATAAGCAGAACAGTCGGGGGCGTAAAATTAATTCGGCGTTTATTGCGGGTAGAGGGTTTACAATTGGGGTTGATTTGGTTGTTGCGGCTGGGTTCGTCGTGAAGAGCGAGTGAGTAGCCACAGCTAGGCCTACGGCTAGAGCCCATGGTGGAGAACCGAGTGGATCGCGTTCAAGAGCGCGAGAGCGAACGGCACGGGAGGCACCGCGCTGCTGCCCTGAATACTTTGTAAGCATGTAAGGGGTGCTCTACGACATCCGGGCATTGAAGAAGACTAAAGTAGTTTAGGCAAGTGATCGTTTGATAGATCCCAAAGTGATTCGGCCTTTATTAGATCGCGTGGGATGTTCTTTATCACTGCATAGTCTATCATGTCCGGAACTATATATTAAATATTTACAGATGATTCGTGCAGATAATTTGTTAGAAAATTTTTGAAATTGGTCTTTGATGCGGTTGCTTATTAGGACACCTGTTCCACCGCTCCACTGTTAAATTAGTTTACTTAATTATTCTTTAACTTAAATTTTATCCTCAACCGCGGATGCATGCCTTATATGTTTGTAAAACATATATAACTAATTTGTGCGTCGGTAACTCTCTCTCTAACCCATACCTAAATAACAGTTATTTCTTTCTTGCTCTCGAAACCTTCATTGCAGAAGCGCTCACTTGTCAGTTTTTGCTGCAACTATTCTTCCATCATTTTTCCCGATTTCGCATTGAGCATAGTTTTAGGAATTTGCCTTGCACTGTGGTCTGATTGCCATCTTTTTTTTAACTTTTTTTCTCTACAAAAATATTAAACACTTTTATTATTATGGATTTTGAAGTCGTCTGTGCCAAAAAAACCTGCAAGAAGAACACCCATGATCAGCCGAGTAGTGCACGCAAATTGTGCAGGAACTTCTGGCCGTGTGGGGATGCCATTTCCCAACGTAACGGTCTGCAGTAGCTGTATAGTAAGGAATGTCGTTCTGTGGAAAACGATGTGAGCTCGTTCACAGGCGATGAGGCAGACGCGGAGTGGCTTCAAAAAGCTGTTCATGGGTTTAAAGAAGCAATATACCCCTGACCTTTATGGGTTTCCGCCCAATCTTTTGAAATCGCTACCTTTGCTCTAGGTCTTAAACTCCTTTTTCACCAGTTATGATTACTTCTGGAGTACCACAGGGCAGCCATCTAGGCCCCTACTTTTCACACTCTTTATCAATGACCTAACTTTAGTATTAACAAATTTTCGAGTATTCATTTCATCGCTTCCTGGTCCTACGGGCTCTGCTGTGTTTCTTGAAAGAATTGCATAGGTTAATGATCTTGGTGTTAAAATAACCCCCAAGTAAAAGTTTTCTAAACAGATTTGTACTATGGTAAACAAGGCCATGGAAGTGCCTGGGGTTGAAAAAAAAAAATTTTTCAAAGGAATTTGACTACCTTATTTAATGAGGACTCTCTATATTTCGTTTTGTTCGTTCTATTTTAGAAAACGTAAACTTTTTATACCCGTAACCGAAGAGTAAAAGGGTATATTGTATTTGTGGTAAAAGTGGATGTGTGTAACATAGAGAAGAAATCATTTCCGACCCCATAAAGTATGTATATATATTCTTGATCAGCATCAATAGCCGAGTCGATATAGACATGTCTTTAGGACGTTGATGTGCAAATGACTGCACCATTAATTGGCCCATGCGACACCAAGCCGAAGCCTGTTACGCGCGGATCCCTGGCAGATACGCAGCCCCTCCTCCCCGCCCAACCGACCGGGGGCGCTGCCGCATGACGCGCGACAGTGTACCGATACCGATCGCAAACATGCAGGAAAGATAGGTGTTAGACTAGTATTCGAGGAAAAATTAGGTCTAAACACAACGCTAAACATGCAAAGTTATAAAAAGAATATTACTAATTACGTGCAAGGTTGGTTAGTATTAGTGATTTAAGTAAAGGAAGTGATTTAGTGGTGGATATTATATGGTAGAACGAATTATAATCCGAGCATATGATCCGAAACGGTTCATGTAAGGAATAATTCGATCTACACAGTGGAAGGTACAAAGGAATAAAATTTCTAGAGGATCTAATAGGAATCGTTAAATTTACGCGGCTCAACAAGTCAGGGCTGTCGATTTCACCCTGATCAAGTTGTGCATGAAAATCACACCAAGCATTTTTCTACGATTAAGGATGGAAGGTTTATTAGGAGCAGTCTACGAGAGTAAGAAGGCAGTCTCACACCTTCATCCCAGTTGAGGCCACGCTTTTGAAAAAAGTAAAAAAGTTTTTCTGGACTGATTCTATACGGTATTGGTGTACTTTGTACTGAGGGCACCATACACACGAGCCGTACTCTAAAATCGGACGAACAAGCGAAATATAGAGAGTCTTCGTTATATAGAGGTCGTCAAATTCCTTTGACCACCTCTTTATAAACTCCAAGCACTCCCCATGGCTTTATTTACCATGGTAGAAATATGTTCCGAAAATTTTAAATTGGGATCTTGTTTAACACCAAGATCATCAACCAATGTAATTTCTCATGAGAACCACCGCAGAGGGTGTAAGGAGCCAACAAAGAGTTGGAGCGATGAAATGTCATTTTTACATTTCGAGGCATTCAGGTGTAACATATTTGCAACAACACCATGACTGAAAGTTATTGAGATCGGATTGCAAGCGAGGTGAAAATGAAATGTCCTTATACTGGACACAGAGTTTAACGTCATCCGCATACATGAGTACTCGAGAGTTTGTTAATACTGAAGGTCATTAATGAAGAGTGTGAAAAGTAGGGGCCAAGATGGCTGCCCTGTGGTACTCCAGAAGTAACCTGAACAAGTGAAGACAAGGAGTTTTTGAAGAGGACTCTTTGAGACCTAGAGCAAAGGTAGCTGGCAAGGTAGCCATGTCTTTCCGTCCGTCTGTCTGTTTGACCCTCTTGTTTGTCTTCCATTGCTCGGAGGATATTTCTCTTAGAGCAACCAAATTTATTTTCCAGACTTTGTGATATCTTGTGTCTAGAAGGTGTTTTAAAATTTCTGGCGCCCACTTCCGCCCCACAAAAGAGCGGACCTGTGGCGTTGGACAATTTCGAAGATAACAGAATAATAAAAAGGGAAACATAGAGAAAGGGGTATCATCATAGCATGGAATTTGAATCGTATCGGATCATTAGTATAATCACAGCGAGAAAATCATTTCGAAAGGCATCATTCCCGTCGCTTTCTCTCCACATACAAAGGTCCGAACTGCCAATCGTCGATGACGCCTGGATCCCAAGAGACTATAGGAGCTAGGGCGCAAACTTTCTGTCCAACTCTTGTGATACCACTTCAGTACTTCAGTGAGCAAGGGCGGTGAGGACCCCTTTTATCGTGCTTTGAAGCTCTTCTAAAGCTCGGCTGGTCTCGGACTCGACGCGAGGCAGAAAGAGCAGAATATTGATCTGTTTGGTCACCAGGAGCCGATTATTTTCATAACGGATTCGGAGGGCCGACCATGCCGACTCGAGCCCATCTTTTGTGAGCGGGGACTTTTCGACTTTGGCCTTCAGATCGCCACTTGTCTTAGCGGTGAGATGGTATAGCTTCTCTACCGGAGACAGCCTAGAATTATTTATATAAATTGTCATAAATAAATCTCGGAAAGTAGGTCAGCGGACGTAATCTCCTGTGAAGACCTCGATGTCGCAGGGGGGCAGTAACAGCCGCCCTGGTAAGTCTGCGGTGCAGACGGATGAACTGATGTTTGGGCCAGCTTGAGTATTGAGATTAGCGAGGCACTGTTCAAATACCCCATAACACTCGCCGTACTTATCTCGGATGTCCTTTTGGACCCTTGGGTCCTCGTCAACCATCATTGCGGAGCACGCTTTGTACTCCGCCTCGACATCCCGCCCACATACTCAGAATTTGTCCTCGGCGAACCTCGGAAAGAGATGCGGATGGAGCGGCAGTAATGCGCGCTTCCGAATGAAGCAAACGGCCAATGGCGGCGGCTAATTTTGCTCGTGCCGTAGTGGTGACGGATTGAGCCATTTTAATAAAGGGTCTCGAGCTGACGGGACTGAAAACGAAAGAGCTGGAGAGATCGTCTTGGATCCGAGCTGGCACCTTGAGAGTGACGGGAGACGGGAAGAGAACCGAATTGGTCCTTGGCTGCTACTGACTGCTCTAGGAGGGACTGGCGACTTGATCCTCTGAGTGGGGGTAGTTCCTGAGGCGGAAGAGGCGCGTAGCCGACGTGGAGAGGTCGCAGCCAGAAACCCTTTGCTGTCCTTGTCAACCGTTGGCATACTACGTACGCCCACGCGCAGAGTGTGGCTGCGAAGTCAGAAGCAGAAGTCGGATTGACTGAAGGAAAACAAACGAGAAAGAACGTACGGAGCCTACAGCGCCTACAGCGAGACTCTACTTTTTGTACCCGTACTCAGTCAGTACACATGTGATTTATGTGGAATCTTCAAATGTTTTATCAGTTTTTTACATTTTAAATTTTTACATTTGTTTGATGCATCTGTCATCTACATCTACATCAGTTCTCACAACAACAGACAGAGCGTGCGAGTGTGAGTGTGAGAGAATCAGCAGCAGATATCAACCCCCAAAATAAATGTATATTTTGTTATGGTTGTAGAAGGGGGTGTGGCAGCTCGCTGCTGAAAATTCATTTCATCATTGTGGCTATAATAATGATAGATAGATATGATAATTCCCTACCATACTGCATTTTTCGTTTTTTTTTCTATCTTCAAAATTGTGGACCTCCGTCTTTTTTGGGGGTGGAAGGGGGCGGAGCGAAAATTTGAAATACACTTGTTCAGGTTTGGTATCACAGGAGTGTGGACAGAAAGTTTGGTTGCTCTAGCTCTTATAGTCTCTGAGATCCAGTCGTTCATTTTTACGAAAACCAAATCGACTCGATTTTGTGTGTGAGTGCGAAAGAGAGGAGCGAAGTTTTTTCGTATATTTTCCCTCTATTGTGGCTACATTAATGATCCGATCCGATTCAGATTTGGGCCCCTGATAGATATGGGCTGTCTCTATAAGTCTGCATTTTTAGTTTTTTGTTATTTTCAAAAATTGTGGGCCGCCACAGATGTGCGCCCTTTGCGGGGGCGGAAGTGGGCGGGCGAAATTTTGAAACACTTTTCTAGGAGTGAGATATCACATCAGTTTGGAAAAAAGACAAACAAGACGGACAGACAGCAATTACCACAAATACAATATACCCTTTTACTCTTCGAGTACGGGTATAAAAAACTTAGGCTGGGCAGGGCACCACAACAGAAGGCAATAACTTCCGTAAATACGCAAAAAGAGAAACCCACTGCTGGGTGAATGGAATGGAAAAGGCCTCGCTCTGTGTTGGACAACAATTTTCAATACCGACTCGAATTATTTGGGGGTCACTCTGGATCGAGGTTCCCAAACAATGAGTGGATCAATTGATACACGCCGAGGAGAGGAACTTTTACACTGGTTGTGACAATATTTAAAAAATATTGTTAGTGCGGCGCTTCACCGTTTACCTTTTGACGGACTTGTGCAGTGGGCAAATAATATTTTTCTCGGAAGGATTGCGTACGAAATTGTTATCTTTTCTTGTTATGTTAAAACTAATTGCCACTGGATATGAAAACAAAAAATAATTATTCCTTGTACAGTCGGCTTTTAATTGAAGTGGAACCAAAGTAAGACTTTGTATTTTTGGATAATTTGGCGGCTTGAATTTATTTGTTGTCCTTACACGTTGTCACCTCTAGTTCGGAACATACACTGAACTGTGTTATGCAACCTATCTCAGGCTGAGGTAGGCTCAGTCTGTCCAGGATTTTTCTACAAGAAATTTTGTAGATTTGCTGGAACTTTAGAGCGGGTGTAGAGTTTGGTTACCGTGCGGGTAATTTTGTAATCGCACTTGGCGAGGGAAAACGCTGACACCGGAGTTTCGGTGTGCAGTAATATCTTTTGGGTTACGTTATTCGTGTTCGCGCTCGGCGAAGAAATTATGACTCTTGGGTGGTTGGTTTTTGATGTTATTAAATGTTTTTATTTGTGTTCTTTTATTGTTTCTCGTGGTTATGGTGTCGTGTGGTGGTTCTTGTATTGTTTTCTTGCATAGGTGTCGTGTTGGTAACCGCGGCGGATGTACTGCCGTTTGGCGCTCGGCTGATGGACTGCCCTGATTGATCAAGTGCTCGGGCTATTTAAGGCCGATCTCGCGGGCTGAGTCCGCAAGTTTGTGGTTACGGAAGTGGTGTCGAGTTCTCCACTCGTGCCATCGGTTGCCTTTTTGCACCGAGAAATGAGCTGAGTGTAGTTTTGGCACTTTGTAATAGACTCGGTTGCACCGGGAAATGACCTGCGTGAAGTTGTGAAACTCGAGGAACTGGGGCGCGTGTGTTGATTCCGCAGAATCGATCGGCGCTTGGGATTGGAAATGTACAGTGTCAGGTGTATGGTGTACGTGTGTATTGGCATTCGGAATCGAAGAACTACCGTAGCACTGGTAGTGGTAGATGAAGGAATTGGGAACGGCCGGAATCGCCGAGAATATGGCGTTGGCGAAAGAGGATGAAACCCAGAAAATGAAGATAAGATAGATATAAGAATATATATACATATATCACGGAACGCGGACTTGCGGGGAATAAAACGAATCGGGAGACGAAGTCGTACTTATCTTTGGGAAGTAGCGATGTTATCCACCGATGCTTGCAGGTTGGACTCCTCCTTATAGGGAAGGCGAAGATCCGGCTCGAAGGACCAATGTTTGTAGGAGGGTGGATGGCTCGAGTTTCCCCAGCGATATTCCCAACAAGCAGAACAGTCGGGGGCGTAAAATTAATTCGGCGTTTATTGCGGGTAGAGGGTTTACAATTGGGGGTTGATTTGGTTGTTGCGGCTGGGTTCGTCGAAGAGCGAGTGAGTAGCCACAGCTAGGTCTACGGCTAGAGCCCATGGTGGAGAACCGAGTGGATCGCGTTCAAGAGCGCGAGAGCGAACGGCACGGGAGGCACCGCGCTGCTGCCCTGAACACTTTGTAAGCATGTAAGGGGTGCTCTCTACGACATCCGGGCATTGAAGAAGACTAAGTAGTTTAGGCAAGTGATCGTTTGATAGATCCCAAAGTGATTCGGCCTTTATTAGATCGCGTGGGATGTTCTTTATCACTGCATAGTCTATCAAGTCGGAACTATATATTAAATATTTTTACAGATGATTCGTGCAGATAATTTGTTAGAAAATTTTTTGAAATTGGTCTTTGATGCGGTTGCTTATTAGGACACCTGTTCCACCGCTCCACTGTTAAATTAGTTTACTTAATTATTCTTTAACTTAAATTTTATCCTCAACCGCGGATGCATGCCTTATATGTTTGTAAAACATATATAACTAATTTGTGCGTCGGTAACTCTCTCTCTAACCCATACCTAAATAACAGTTATTTCTTTCTTGCTCTCTCGAAACCTTCATTGCAGAAGCGCTCACTTGTCAGTTTTTGCTGCAACTATTCTCCCATCATTTTTCCCGATTTCGCATTGAGCATAGTTTTAGGAATTTGCCTTGCACTGTGGTCTGATTGCCATCTTTTTTTAAACTTTTTTTCTCTACAAAAATATTAAACATTTTTATTATTATGGATTTTGAAGTCGTCTGTGCCAAAAAAAAAAAACCTGCAAGAAGAACACCCATGATCAGCCGAGTAGTGCACGCAAATTGTGCAGGAACTTCTGGCCGTGTGGGGATGCCATTTCCCAACGTAACGGTCTGCAGTAGCTGTATAGTAAGGAATGTCGTTCTGTGGAAAACGATGTGAGCTCGTTCACAGGCGATGAGGCAGACGCGGAGTGGCTTCAAAAAAGCTGTTCATGGGTTTAAAGAAGCAATATACCCCTGACCTTTTATGGGTTTCCGCCCAATCTTTTTGAAATCGCTACCTTTGCTCTAGGTCTTAAACTCCTTTTTCACCAGTTATGATTACTTCTGAGTACCACAGGGCAGCCATCTAGGCCCCTACTTTTCACACTCTTTTATCAATGACCTAACTTTAGTATTAACAAATTTTCGAGTATTCATTTCATCGCTTCTGTTGGCCTACGGGCTCTGCTGTGTTTTTTGAAAGAATTCCATAGGTTAATGATCTTGGTGTTAAAATAACCCCCAAGTAAAAGTTTTCTAAACAGATTTTTGTACTATGGTAAACAAGGCCATGGAAGTGCCTGGGGTTAAAAAAAAATTTGTCAAAGGAATTTGACTACCTTATTTAATGAGGACTCTCTATATTTCGTTTGTTCGTTCTATTTTAGAAAACTTAAACTTTTTATACCCGTAACCGAAGAGTAAAAGGGTATATTGTATTTGTGGTAAAAGTGGATGTGTGTAACATAGAGAAGAAATCATTTCCGACCCTATAAAGTATGTATATATATTCTTGATCAGCATCAATAGCCGAGTCGATATAGACATGTCTTTAGGACGTTGATGTGCAATGACTGCACCATTAAGTGGCCCATGCGACACCAAGCCGAAGCCTGTTACGCGCGGATCCTGGCAGATACGCAGCCCTCCTCCCGCCCAACCGACCGAGGGGCGCTGCCGCATGACGCGCGACACGTGTACCGATACCGATCGCAAACATGCAGGAAAGATAGGTGTTGACTAGTATTCGAGGAAAAATTAGGTCTAAACACAACGCTAAACATGCAAAGTTATAAAAGAATATTACTAATTACGTGCAAGGTATGTTAGTATTAGTGATTTAAGTAAAGGAAGTGATTTAGTGGTGGATATTATATGGTAGAACGAATTATAATCCGAGCATATGATCCGAAACGGTTCATGTAAGGAATAATTCGATCTACACAGTGGAAGGTACAAAGGAATAAAATTTCTAGAGGATCTAATAGGAATCGTGAAATTTATGCGGCTCAACAAGTCAGGGCGTCGATTTCACCCCCTGATCAAGTTGTGCATGAAAATCACACCAAGCATTTTTTCTACGATTAAGGATGGAAGGTTTATTAGAGCAGTCTACGAGAGTAAGAAGGCAGTCTCACACCTTCATCCCAGTTGAGGCCACGCAGAGCAAAAAGTAAAAAGTTTTTCTGGACTGATTCTATACGGTATTGGTGTACTTTGTACTGAGGGCACCATACACACGAGCCGTACTCTAAAAATCGGACGAACAAGCGAAATATAGAGAGTTCGTTATATAGGGGTCGTCAAATTCCTTTTGACCACCTCTTTATAAACTCCAAGCACTCCCATGGCTTTATTTACCATGGTAGAAATATGTTCCGAAATTTTTAAATTGGGATCTTGTTTAACACCAAGATCATCAACCAATGTAATTCTCTCATGAGAACCACCGCAGAGGTGTAAGGAGCCAACAAGGGGCTGGAGCGATGAAATGTCATTACTTTTACATTTCGAGGCATTCAGTTGTAACATATTTGCACAACACCATGACTGAAAGTTATTGAGATCGGATTGCAAGCGAGAGTGAAATGAAATGTCCTTATACTGGACACAGAGTTTAACGTCATCCGCATACATGAGTACTCGAGAGTTTGTTAATACTGAAGGTCATTAATGAAGAGTGTGAAAAGTAGGGGGCCAAGATGGCTGCCCTGTGGTACCCAGAAGTAACCTGAACAAGTGAAGACAAGGAGTTTTTTGAAGAGGACTCTTTGAACCCAGAGCAAAGGTAGCTGGCAAGGTAGCCATGTCTGTCCGTCCGTCTGTCTGTTTGCCCCTCTTGTTTGTCTTCCATTGCTCGGAGGCTATTAGAGCTAGAGCAACCAAATTTATTTTCCAGACTGATGTGATATCTAACTCCTAGAAGTGTGTTTTAAAATTTCACCGCGCCCACTTCCGCCTCACAAAGAGCGCACACCTGTGGCGTCCACAATTTCGAAGATAACAGAATAATAAAAATTTAGAAACATAGAGAAAGCCCATATCTATCATAGGCCCGAATTTGAATCGTATCGGATCATTAGTATAATCACAACGGAGAAAATCATTTCGAAAGGCATCATTCCCTCTCGCTCGCTCTCACATACAAACGTGTCGAACTGCCAATCGTACAGATGAGCGCCTGGATCTCAGAGACTATAGGAGCTAGGGCACCAAACTTTCTGTCCAGACTCTTGTGATACCACTTCAGTACTGGTGCATTTCAAAACTTCGCCACGCCCCCTTACGCACCCCCAAAAAAATTTTGAAGATTGTAAAAAACGCGACTCTACTTTTATACCCGTACTCAGTCAGTAAACATGTGATTTTTGTGGAATTTTCAAATGTTTTATCAGTTTTTACATTTTACATTTTTTTGCTACATCAGTCTTCTACATCTACAATAACTCTCACAACAACACGTACACTGCACGAGGCAGAATGTGTGAGCAGTGTGTGAGCGAGAGAGAGAATCTGTAGCGACAATCATCCACATAAATGACTTACGCTGCAAGGGGGCGGGGAAAATCTCTGCTGAAAATTCATTTTATCATTGTGGCTACAATAATGATCCGATCTGAACCAAATTCGGGAATCTGGTAGATATTGTCATTCTCTACAAAACTACTATTTTAGTTTTTCTCTATCTTCATAATTGTGGATTTTCAGCTTTTGTGGGGCTGGGCGAAATTTCGAAATACACTTGTCTTGGTCTGCTATATTGTACATATTTGTGGTAAAAGTGTATGTGTGTAACATAGAGAAGGAATAATTTCGGTATCACAGGAGTCTAGACAGTCTGAGATCCAGGCGTTCATTTGTACGAAAAACCAAATCAACTCGTTTTTGTGTGAGTGCGAAAGAGAGGGAATGATGTTTCTCGAAATGGTTTCTCTATTGTGGCTATACTAATGATCCGATCCAGTTCAGATTTGGGCATCTGATAGATATATGGTCTTTCTCTATGATTCTGGTGGTGGAAGTGGGCGGGGCGAAACTTTAAAACATTTTTCTAGGAGTGAGATATAACATCAGTCTGGAAAAAAAATTGGTTGCTCTAGTTCTTATAGCCTGAGCAATGGGCGACAAACAAGACGGACGGACAGATAGATAGACAAACGGACAGACATGGCTATATCGACTCGGCTATTGATGCTGATCAAGAATATATATACTTTATAGGGTCGGAAATGATTACTTCTATATGTTACATACATCCACTTTTACCACAAATACAATATACCCTTTTACTCTTCCAGTACGGGTATAAAAAACAAATAATGCAGTATCGTAGATAATGACCATATCTACCAGATTACCGAATATGGTTCAGATCGGATCATTATTATAGCCACAATGATGAAATGAATTTTCAGCAGCTAGCCGCCCACCCTTCAGCAGTGTTGTTGTGAGAAGTGGTGTAGATGTAGATGACAGATGCAGGAAAAAAAGTAAAATTTAAAATGTAAAAAATTATAAAGTATTTTAAAATTCCACATATGTATGTAAATCACATTGTACTGACTGAGTATAAAAGGTATAAAGGTATAAAAGTAGTGTCGCTTTAACAGCGACACAACACGTCCCTTTTCGTTACTTTTTTGCTCTGCTTGGCTTTAAATGGAATGAAGGCCATCTTACTAATAAACTTAATAAACCTAAAAGCCTTAATTAACCTAAATAGTAATGCACAACTTGATCAGGGGTTGAGCCGCATAAATTTCATGGTTCCCATTCGATCCTCTAGAAATTATATTTCTTTTGTCCCTTTCGCTGTATAGATCGAATTATTCCTTGCATGAACCGTTTCGGGTCTTATGGTCGGATTATAATTCCCTCTGCCGTATATTATCCACCACTAATTCCATTTTCATCTTAAATCACTAATACTAACATACCTTTCCTGTAATAAGTAATTTCTTTTGTAACTTTGGATGTTTACCTATTTATGTTATTTTCGCGATCTGTTCGGTACACGCGTCGTGCGTCATGTGGCAGCGCCCCTCGCGCGGTTGGGCGGGATGAGGGCTGTGTATCTGCCTGGGATCCGCGCTTCGGCTTGGTGTCGCGTGGGCCAATTTGATGGTGCAGTCATTGCAGATAAACGTAATTAAGAAGAATATTTTGCGCCAAACAGTACCGGAGGAAATCAACCACAGATTTGCGATTGTCAGAGCGCCATGAAATGCAAGGTATGAATTTTGGCTAAAAACGTACAACACAACAGTAAATGAAAATCGGATCAGATTCACTTTGCTCAGGCGATCTTTTGATTTTAGGCTATTGTCTTTGTAAGAGGCGGATGCTGTGTCGGTTTCATTTCTGAGTAGGTTTTGTTTTGAATTGTAAGTCTCTTTACGTGAGCAGGGGGTTGGGTCGTGGGTCGTGGGTATGTACTTATGTATGTAGTATGACAATCAGCTCATGACTACAAAGGTCCGGCGGACCGAATTGCCCTAATGCAAGCAAGAGACAGATAAAAGTAGCGATAGAAGCTCGAGCTGCTGCTGAGCCGAGTATGAGGTAAAGATAAAGAGAGCGATAGAGCACAAGAGAACATCATAGATGCTGCAGCTGCAGTAGCGAAACGAAGAATTTGATATGAAGAGGTGAAAAGAACGGCCGCTGTCGTGCGTAAACATAAGCATACCATATGTATATAGTGGGCAGTCCAACTAGCAAAAAGGTAGATTTACGCTAGGCTGCTCCATTAACTATTATCTATTATCTTCCTGGTTGAAACCTAACTTTCAAAAGACTCTGAAGTGTTTCGCAGATTCATCTTTTTGGAACCCCAGACATTGCTAAAAGCTCATAAAATGAAGCAGGAGGTCCGTCATTCAGTCCTGATAAATGATGCTTGTACGAATTCTCTCAGCGAAGTCCAGCGAAAATCCAGATTTAAGTTCGAAAGCGGATGTTGTTCAGCTTAGTTGCAAAGCTCCTTTGCTACGGAATATAGGCTAAGTCCTTACAATATGACGTAACTGAGTTACCGGAGCCATAAGCCTCGAGTCTGCAGCCGCAATATACGTAAACATCCCGCTCTATGTTGGGAACGAGTATTAACAATGAGGAATAAAGTATAAACACTAAATAGAAGAGATTCCAAAAACCGACCCAGCGTCGCAGAAGCTTCAGGCAGGCGCGTTCAATCGCCTCAATTGGGATCTAGATACATATCCAGTTGGTTGCAGGCACAGCTTATTGGACTCTTCCTCAGAGCTAGAGCCAGATATTGCACTATATCAAGTCATGGCGATCAACTGGAGGGTTAGACTCAGGGCACCCTGGGCATCGAACGCGGAAGCATTTGACTTGGAGAATATTTCAAAAAATCTCAAGCGAAAGTTGATGAAGAAAATGGATTAGAAGACGACGGCATAGACGACATTGATTGCCCTTGGACTTCAGTAGTTTCAGAGTTACTTAAAATGCATAAGAGTATAATGCCTACCACCGCTGGTATGATAATCGATCGAGATGCATTCTGTCGATCGACGCCCTGTTTTTAAGACAGCTTAGGGGCTGTCCATATATTACGTAATCACGTTTTCGATGATTACCTCTGATTACCCCCACCTCTGATTACGTAATAAAAAAAATTATATTTTTAATAAAAAATTCCTTTAAAAATGATCACGTAATCATTATCCAAGACCCCACCCTCCCCATGTAATCAAACATAATCATTTCCTTTACCCCTAAGTGATTACGTAATATATGGCTTCTTTAAAGCGATTTGCGGGTGGACAGGCCTTTAAACTTGGGACAGTAGTGGATTTCGTGGGCATGGTCATTTGCATAGCACGCATTTTGATCAAATTTGATTAGGGGCGATATATGCATGTGGAGTTTTAAGTGTTTTTGCTCCTGTCCACCTGACAGCTCGGCGCCCAGTTTGCTATAGCGAAATCGACTTTTTCCAATGTCCTGCATCGCTGCTCCAAAAATGAGGCCATAGACTGCCATGCCGGAATCAGTTTGACGAATTCTGAGTCCTATAATTTTTCCTGCCACTTTGCTTGAGTTCTTGGATCCAGTTTGCGAAGAAGCACTTGCAAGTATAGCCACTGACCCTTGTTCCACAGCCTGGAGACCCGAGATCTCAGTGATGTGTGCCTGAAAACCCAAACGTCGATTATTAAATCTCTTTTCTAACAAATTCAATCCAATCAAACCCAATCCACAAATCATAGTTGCCATGACAGTTATCCAGCGTACGAACAGTCGTCAATGCCGAATCATGAAGACTTTAATTATTATTGCGTCACTTTTTTCTGTTCTAGCCTTTCTGTTCTGCGCGTGTCGGAATTATTTCTGTGTTGTGCGGTCGAAGTCGTTGTCCTCAAGCGTATTTTTTTTTTTAAATTCATCTTTCGTCAATAAGAAATTAATAAAACTGCGAAATTTTAAAAGTTAGAATATAAGATCTTACTTCTCAACATAAAAGTAAACTTCATATTTTTTGTATTGAAACTTTTTATTTTTTTATATTTTGATTACGTAATCAGAGGGGTGTGTTTCTTGAATGATTACTTATGATTATCAGGGGGGGAGGGGATCAAAAATCATCGAAAACGGGATTACGTAATATAGTATATGGACAGCCCATAATGGTCTATGTTAAATTTTAAAATATTTTATCAGTTTTACATTTTACATTGCTTTGCTACATCTCGCATCTACATCACTTCTCACAACATCACGCCGTTCTAGCGCGTTCCCCGCCAGATGTTTGACACTGAACAAGGAAAGCTGAGTTTGTGAGGGAGATGGAGAATGGACAGCTTGTGCTTGTGCTGGATCGATGGGAAGTGGGTTAGCAGCCGAAAGTTAATTTCATTATTGTGGTTATAATAATGATCTGATCTAAACTAGATTCAGCAATCAGGTAGATATGGCCATTCTCTACGATACTTCATTCTCTGTTTTTTCTATATTCAAAATTGTGGACGTTCGTGTTTTGTTTTGGTCGAAAGGTGGCGGGGCGAAATTTTGAAATAAACTTAGATTGAAGTGATATCACAGGAGTTGGATAGAAAATTTGGTTCCTCTAGCTTATATAGTCTCTAAAATGTAGGCTCTAATCTGGACGAGCAATCAAAGCAGACGCGGTGGAGTGGCTGTAATAATTATCCGATCGATATTCGGGCCACTTATAGACATGGGCTTTCTCTATGATTCTGCATTTTCCGATTACTTTTATCTTAAAAATTGTGGACGCCACTAATTTTTATACCCGTACTCGAAGAGTAAAAAGGGGTGTATTGTACATATTTGTGGTAAAAGTGTATGTGTGTAACATAGAGAAGGAATAATTTCCGACCCTATAAAGTATATATTTTCTTAATCAGCATCAATAGCAGAGTCGATATAGCTATGTCTGTCCGTCTGTCTGTCTTTCCGTCCGTCTTGTTTTGTCGCCCATTGCTCGAAGGCTATAAGAGATAGAGCAGACAAATTTTTTCCAGACTGATGATCTCTCACTCCTAGAAAAGTGTTTTAAAATTTCGACCCGCCCACTTTCGCGCCCAAAAAGGGCGCACATCTGTGGCGTCCACAATTTTGAAGATAGCAGAAAACGAAAATGCAGAATCATAGAAAGGCGATATCTATCAGAGGCCTAAATCTGAATTGATCGGATCATTAGTATAGCCACAATAGAGAAAACCATTTCGATAACCATCATTCCCTCTCTTTCGCACTCTCACAAAAACGAGTCGATTTGGGTTTTCGTACAAATGAGCGCCTCGATCTCAGAGACTATAAGAGCTAGAGCAACCAAACTTTTTGTCCAGACTCCTGTGATAGTGCAAGTTTATCAAAAAAATTTTGCCACGCCACCTCCCGCCCCCCAAAAAGACGAAAATATGTAGTAAACTGATATCTTCATCGCAACATGGTTTTTTTAAACATCGATCACGGATTTAGCGGATTTCAGCAATTTTTTGCTCCGTGAATAGGTTTCCCTACTAATCTTCTTAACTGGATCTCTGTTGACGAATGTCATTAATGTTACATTAGTAGTGTCACAACGAAGTCATTTAGCTTGTTTTATTTGTGAATAATCTTCCTCAAGTTATAAGATACTCTAATGTCAGTTGACGATATTAAAAATCTATCCCTCCTATTCTGACTGGTACCTGTACATCCCACTTGCCTTCAACTCGGCCTAAATGTGTTTTGCAAATTGGTGTTCAAAAATCTTCTTCTTCTGAACCTATCCAAATGTAACTTATATCATCTTACTGTCGCGCTCCAAACTATGTCTCATATTCTCAGGAAATAATGTCCTGGATCGAATTTGGAGTTAAAATGACCTTGGAGTCCTTTTTGATCACAGACTGTCTTTTAATAGCCAACAGAAAATTGAGCTAAATGTGTTTTAGCGTATATAAAGCATTGGTCCAAGGAGTTTCAAGACCTGTATGTCATCAAAACGCTGCACGTCTCCTTGGTTCTTCCGATACTGCAATATTGTTCTTGTGTATGCAGTCCACAGCACAAGGAGCAACAAGCCATCTCGAATCGGTCCAAAAACAAATTTTGCCTTTGAGACTCGGATAGAATCTTGGCACCTTATCAATCGGGGCTACAACTGTTAGACCTACCTTTAGTGTACCATTGCAGAATTTATAACAGAATTTGTTATATTTTTCTTGTGGACGATCCAGATTTTCGTCCTTTCTGGTGGCGGAAGGGGGCGGGTAGAAATTACACTTGTGTAGTAGTGTGATATCACATGAGTCTGGAAATAAAATTGTATTGCTCTAGCTTTTATAGTCTTTGAGATCTAGGCGGGCAGACAGAAATGGCTGTATGTGGAATTTTAAAATGTTTTATCAGTTTTTACATTTTTCATTTTTTGGCTACATCTGTCATCTACATCTACATCTACATCATCTACATCACTTCTCACAACAACACACGGACATTGCACGAGGCAGAGCGTGAGTGTAAGAATATCAACCCCATAAATGACTTACGCTACAATCGGGCGAGGGGAAACACTGAACGGGCGCGGGGTATTCCCGCTGCTGCAAATTCATTTGATCATTGTGGCTACAATAATAATCCGATCTGAACCTAATTCGGGAATCTGGTAGATATGGTCATTTTCTACAATACTGCATTTTTCGTTTTTTTCCTATCTTCAAAATTGTAGATTTTTGTCTTTTTGGGGGCGGGAGTGGGCGTGGCAAAATTTTGAAATAAACTTGCACTGAAGCGATATCACAGGAGTCTAGGCAAAAATTTGGTTGTTCTAGCTCTTATAGTCTCTGAGATCGAGGCGCTCATTTATACGAAAAACCAAAACGACTCGATTTTGTGTGAGTGCGAAAAGAGAGGGAGCGAAGTTTTTTCGTATGTTTTTCTCTATTGTGGCTATATTATTGATCCGATCTGATTCAGATTTGGGCCCCTGATAGATATAGCGTTTCTCTATGATTCTGCATTTTTAGTTTTTGCTATCTTCAAAATTGTGGACGCCACAGATATGCGCCCTTTGTGGGGGCGGAAGTGGGCAGGGCGGAATTTTTAAACTTTTTTCTAGGGTGAGAGAACACATCAGTCTGAAAAAATTTGGTTGCTCTATCTCTTTTTTAGCCTTCGAGCAATGGGCGACGAACAAGACGGACAGACGGACAGACGGACGGACAGACAGGGCTATATCGACTCGGCTATTGATGCTGATCAAGAATATATATACTTTATATGGTCGGAAATTACTCCTTCTCTATGTTACACACATCCACTTTTACCACAAATACAATATACCCTTTTACTCTTCGAGGACGGGTATAAAAACAGTATCTGTATATTACAGGAATAATGAAAATTTTTTTTTTGTGGTAGCAACCTCTAAGCATTACACTAACTTTGTAGTTTTATTAATAGACAAGGAACACAAAACTGTCCCGCAAAAGAAAAATGTTCTAATCTAATAAAAATCTCCTTTTGGCTGAGCTTATTATAAATATTTTCTGAGCACGCTCACAATTCGCCATTTAATCTATGGTACTTTTTTAACTTTATCCAGGTCCTTTCGTTCTTATATGAATTATTTTTTTCTGATTTTTAGTGATATTGCAGAAAAGCTGCGTGTATTGGAAGAATGGTCATTATCGTCGTCTAAAAGAGCGGGCTGCTTGTTAGTTGGTTACGAGGCATTCCGTACTCTTGTATTTTATCACTCATATAAATACCGAGGGAATTTAACATCTTCAAAATTGGAGAATGTTCGAGATAAAGTTCATAAATACCTATTGCAGCCTGGTAATTATTTAACTATAATGCATAAGTTCAAAAATAATCATTATTTGTATCTTAACAGGTGCAGATTTAGTAGTTTGTGATGAAGGACATATTATTAAAAATAGTAAATCTGCCATAAGTCTTGCCGTATCAAAAATTAAAACGCCAAAACGTATAATATTAACCGGAACACCTATACAAAATAATCTTAAAGAATGTAAGCTCTTCGTAGTATAAATTATTAATAATTAATTAATTAATAATTACATTACATAATATTACTTAATATTATAATTACATTACACTTGAACATATATGAGTTAAATATCGTGCGTCCAACAAAAATAGCGTTGATGGACCGATAGCAATTAAATATAATAATTGATTTGATCCGCTTGCAATGCCAGTGGGAGGAGAAGGAAAGAAGAAATTTAATCGGAATTATTTTTACGTTTTCAACAAAAACGTATTGTTTTCGATTGTGAAAATCGTTTTCGAAAATTGATGCATTGATAAATTATTTTAAAGCCAAATTTGAGTTGGTTACAAAAAATGTATAGGTTACAGTGTATATTACGACACTAAGAATAATTCAATTTGTTTCCTTTTGTAAATAAGATTAATATCGGCGAGGAAAATGTTTCTGTGGCTTTTGTACAATCAAAAGTAGCGTTGAAGGATTTTAGTATTAACGAGGAAAAACGGAGAAGTTACGCCTCTACTTTTACATACGGTACTCAGTCAGTTAGATGGCTACAATATTTATCCGATCTGAACTTTTATAGTCTTTGAGATCTAGGCGCTTAACAAGTCGGAGGGAGTGCTAGATCTCCCTAGATCAGTAGCCGGATGCTGATGCTGAATACATGTACTTTGTAGTGAAGGAAAATTTTCTTTTTGTGCGTAGTATACGAAATTTTTCAAATATCACATCACGAACAAAAGTAAACACATTAACAGCTGATGCAATAATAAAAGTAATTCTGTATTTTGGGCTATAGAGAATGCTATAAAGCATTGTAGGCAGATCGAAAAACTGTTTAGCATAGTACTGAGATCGAAAAAAGAGCTCGCGAACCGAATTTGGGTTGATATTCGTATGAAACAGAAAATAATTTTTTTTCGGGCAAAACTCTTTTCTAGGGTCTGTACGGAAGGTATTACTCAGATAAAACAAAAAAAAATAGGCCGATAGATCATAGAAAAGCAGCCGATGGTATTTGCTGGTTTTCAATTATATTTTCCTAGCCTCTCGAAAAAGATGTTCTATCTTCTGCTAGCAAACAGAAAGTAAACATGGCAAAATGAGGGGCAAGAAGCAAAACCCAAACAAGCAGTTAGCGGAATTCTGCGACGAAGATATTGTTAAACTAATTAAGGAGGTCGAAAAAAAAGAGCTGTTGAGGAATTTGAGTAGTAAGCATTATTTTAATGCAAATTCTATAAAAGCTACATGGCAGTTTTTGGTCACTGAGATGACTAGAAATTAATTTTAAAATGTAATTATATGTTTGAGCTAAGTACTCAGATCGGAACGAGAAGGAAAGTTGTGAGTCGCAGTTATCGCGACATTACTTTTATACCGCTACTCAGTCAATACACATTTGAATGTATGAGCTTCTAATTTATATGGAATATTTAAATATTTTATCAGGTCCTACATTTTACAAATTTTCGATAAAAGGCTTTTTTCTATGACTCTGCATTTTCCGTTTTCTGTTATCTTTAAAATTGTGGACGCCACAGATGAGCGCTCTTTGTGCGGGTGGAAGTGGTCGTGGTGAAATTTTGAAACACACTTCTAGGAGTGAGATATCACATCAGTCGCACTTACAGAAAAACGAGTCGATTTGGTTTTTCATACAAATGAGCGCCTTGATCTCAGAGACTATAAGAGCTAGAGCAACCAAACTTTCCAGACTCCTCTGATATCGCTTCAGTGCAAGTTTCATTCAAAATTTTGCCACACCCACTCCAGCCCCCCCAAAAGACGAAAATCCACAATTTTGAAGATAGAGAAAAACGAAAAATGCAGTATCGTAGAGAATAACCATATATACCAGATTCCCGAATGGGAATGGGTTCAGATCAGAAACACACTTCTAGGAGTGAGATATCACATCAGTCGCACTTACAGAAAAACGAGTCGATTTGGTTTTTTCATACAAATGAGCGCCTTGATCTCAGAGACTATAAGAGCTAGAGCAACCAAACTTTCCAGACTCCTCTGATATCGCTTCAGTGCAAGTTTCATTCAAAATTTTGCCACACCCACTCCAGCCCCCCCAAAAGACGAAAATCTACAATTTTGAAGATAGAGAAAAACGAAAAATGCAGTATCGTAGAGAATAACCATATATACCAGATTCCCGAATGGGAATGGGTTCAGATCGGATCATTATTGTAGCCAAAATGATAAAATGAATTTTCAGCAGCGATTTTCCCCGCCCCTTGCGACGTAAGTTTTTTATGGGGATGATAGTCGCTACAGATTATCGCTCACACACTGCTTACACATTCTGCCTCGTGCAGTGTACGTGTGTTGTTGTGAGAAGTGATATAGATCAAAAGATGTAGCAAAACAAATTTAAAATGTAAAAACTGATGAAACATTTGAAAATTCCACATAAATCACATGTGTACTGACTGAGTACGGGTATAAAAGTAGAGTCGGGTTCACAGCGACTCCGTACGTTCTTTCTCGTTTGAAATGATATTCTCTATTGTGGCTATACTAACGATCCGATCCGATTCAGATTTGGGCCTCTGATAGATATGGTCTTTTTTTTATGATTCTGCAAATTGTGGACGCCACAGATGTGCGCCTTTTGTGGAGGCGGAAGAGGGCGGGGCGAAATTTTGAATTATTATTCTTCTTGTTTGTCCCCATTGCTCGGAGGCTATAAGAGCTAGAGCAACCAAATTTTTTTTGCAGACTGATGTGATATCTCACTCCTACAAATTTCAAAATTTTGCCCCGCCCCCTTCCGCCACCAAAAAAGGCACAAATCTGTGGTGTCCACAATTTCTAAGATAACAGAAAACGAAAAATGCAAGGGGCGCTCCAAAAATGCAGAACCATAGAGAAAGACCATATCAGGGGCCGAATCTGAATCGGATCATTAGTATAGCCACAATAGAGAAAACCATTTCGATAAATATGGTTCCCTCTCGCTCGCACTCTCACAAAAACGAGTCGATTTGGTTTTTCGTAGTTACCTCGATCTCAGAGACTATAAGAGCTAGAGCAACCAAAGTTTTTTTCCAGGCTCCTGGGATATCGCTTCAGTGCAAGTTTATTTCAAAATTTCGCCACGCCCCCTTCCGCCCCCCCAAAGATGAAAGTCCACAATTTTGAAGTACAGAATGACCATATCTACCGGGTTGCCGATTCTGGTTCAGATCGGATCATTATTGTAGCCACAATGAAAAACGACGAGAAAGAACGTATGAAGTCGCTGTGAACGCGACTCTACTTTATACTGAACTCAGTCAGTACACATGTGATTAATGTGGAATTTTCAAATGTTTTATCAGTTTTTACATTTTCATTTTTGCTACATCTGCAATCTACATCTACATCACTTCTCACAACAACACACGTTTACTGCACAAGGCAGAATGTGTGAGCGAGAGAGAGAATCTGTAGCGACAATCATCACCATAAATGACTTACGCTGCAAGGGGAAGGAGAAAATCGTTGTTGAAAATTCATTTGATTATTGTGGGTACAATAATGATCCGATCTGATGTAGATGTAGATGACTGATGTAAAAAAAAAAATGTAAAATGTAAAAACTGATAAAACATTTTAAGATTCCACATGAATCGCATGTGTACTGACTGAGTACGGGTATAAAAGTAGAGTAGCGTTCAAAGCGACTCCGTACGTTCTTTCTCGTTTCTACTTCAAAATTGTGGTTTTCGACTTTTGGGGGGGCGGGAGTGGGCGTGATGGTTTACGACGCCAGAAGAAGCGGTTGATGCATTCAAAATGAATGTTTTAGAGGTGTCTCATTCAGACAGGAAAAAAAGCTGTGAAAATTGGTTTAATCGAATGCAAAAGTAAATTAATTATCAAGAAGAATATTATGAGAAATAATAAAACCATTTTCAGACGCCTAAGTTGGAGTTTTCATAGTTAGGCCAAAAATATAAATAGCAACCCTCATAGGCTTCTAGTATAAGTTATTAGTCGTGTTGAAAGTAAGTTTGTGTGTAGCGAAAACATATAGTGCGTGTCGTCTGGATCTCATCAAATGTAAGAGATTCAGAGCATCTGTCCTGAGATAGATTTTTTGTGCGTTGGATGAAGCGAAGAATGTTAATGCAGTCGACGCTCTCCAGCTCCCAAAATTTCTGCCGCTACGATTCTATATCCAAAGTTGTTGTAAGTGTAATTGCATTGCATGTTGCGGGGTGCCATGATTGACGTGATAACCCATCCGAAAACAGACAAAGGGGCCTTTTCTTTTATAAAATATTGTCGTCGCAGATCTGTCATGTCCAAAAACTGTGGACAGCCATATAGAATGTGTTCTAATGGCATTTGGTGCAGTTGCTGCCGTCAATCGCCACCATTGAATGTGTGAACCGTTTTGGTTTGTCCCCTTGCGTTGATGCTTTTGCCGACGGGCGCAAGCTCCCCTTTGCACAGGTCCTGTTCTTAGCAAACGATCATCCAAAAACTTTAAGAAATCATCGAGAGTGGACGAGTCTTTGTCCATACTGCGTTCAATCCATCTCGTGTCAGCGTGAAAGTTATCGAGTGCCAGATATATGATCCAACAGTCTCGTCCCGTTTGGTTTGCAGCATCCAAACAACAAACAATTTCATTTGCCACGTCGGATACTTTACGGAAAACCGCCGCATCAATTTTAGTAGTTGTTGGCAAGGACATAAATTGTTCCAAAAAGGTGTTAACAATAAGCCTCGGCCGATTGTACCTTTCTTTCAGACGTTCCCCTGCAGTGCTATAAGCAGTGTCAGTAATCGCGATTGAACACTGTGTCAGTGATGGAACTCTGTGTGTCCGCCAAATGCTGTTTGCTATGAATTGTCCTCTCATAGCTATCCAGAAAGGCTGGCCAATATGAGTTGTGCGAACCGCTTGATTAGAATTTCTGGCAGAAGCTTGATTTTTAGTGGACTGTATTTGGTTTTATTCTTGTTCGCCTCGCTGTCTATTCGGTAATAAACAACGCCGTCCCAACGGCAACCGAAAAACAGAAGTTCTTTCCTCTCTTCCATTTTTCTTCTTCTTTTTTTTCTTTTCGAGATGGACTTAAAACATGAATATGTCTTAGTAAATAATATCGGATCCGTTCATCAACAGCTGTAAAACGCAAAAATATTCTGTTACGCATAGTACTCAGATCCAACGAAAGGGACGTGTTGTGTCGCTGTTAACGCGACACTACTTTTATACCCGTACTCAGTCAGTACACATGTGATTTATGTAGAATTTTAAAATATTTTAACATTTTTTTACATATTAAAATTTTACTTGTATCTGTCATCTACATCTACATCACTTTTCACAACAACACTGCACGGCTGAAGAGTAGCACTCGAAGAGTAAAAGGGTATATTGTATTTGTGCTAAAAGTGGATGTATTGTAAACATAGAGAAGGAGTAATTTCCGACCATATAAAGTATATATATTCTTGATCAGCATCAATAGCCGAGTCGATATAGCCCTGTCTGTCCGTCCGTCTGTCCGTCTGTCCGTCCGTCCGTCTTGTTTGTCGCCCATTGCTCGAAGGCTAAAAGAGATAGATAGAAAACCAAATTTTTTTCCAGACTGATGTGTTCTCTCACTCCTAGAAAAAAGTTTAAAATTCCGCCCCGCCCACTTCCGCCACCACAAAGGGCGCACATCTGTGGCGTCCACAATTTTGAAAATAACAAAAAACTAAAAATTCAGAATCACACAGACAGCCCATATCTATCAGTGGCCCAAATCTGAATCGGATCGGATCATTAATATAGCCACAATAGTGGCAAATATACGAAAAAAACTTCGCTCCATCCCTTTCGCACTCACACAAAATCGAGTCGATTTGGTTTTTGTATTTTGTGTAGCCTGGATCTCAGAGACTATAAGAGCTAGAGCAAACCAAACTTTTGGCCAAGACTCCTGTGATACCAAACCTGAACAAGTGTATTTCAAAATTTCGCCCCGCCCCTTCCGCCCCCACAAAAGACGAAAATCCACAATTTTGAAGATCGAAAAAACCAAAAATGCAGTATCATAGGAAATGATCATATCTACCAGATTCCTGAATTTGGTTCAGATCGGATCATTATTGTAGCCACAATGATCAAATGAATTTTCGTTCATTCAGTGTTTCCCCGCCGTTAGTGTTTCCCCTCACCCGATTGCTGCGTAAGTCATTAATTGGGGTTGATTGTCGCAGCAGATTCTCTCACACACACACTCACGCTCAAACATGCTGCCTCGTGCAGTGTACGTGTGTTGTTGTGAGAACTGATGTAGATGTAGATGTCGATGACAGATGTAGCAAAAATCTAAAATGTAAAAACTGATAAAACATTTTAAAATTCCACATAAATCACTGAGTACGGGTATAAAAGTAGAGTCGCGTTCGAAGCGACTCCGTACGTTCTCTCTCGTTTTGGATTTGGTTCATTTTGGAAGACCCGTGCAGTCGATTGCTGTTTTGTTTCCGGCTCATATGAATATATATTCAGGATTCGTCACCTGTGTAGATATTATATACACTTTTTGAAGCACCACGATCGTACTTTTGGATCACTTCTTTGCACCAATCGACACGAGTTTTTTTTGCTGGATTGTTAAATTATGTGGGATCCAACGGGAACCCACCTTTTTTTATGCCCAGGGGATCATGGCTAATCTTATTGATGGTCGTCATACTAATGTCCAAGGGAGCCTCTATCTCACGGTATGTGACATGACGATCTTTGTTAATCAGTTATTGCACAGCATCGATTTTTTGTGGCACAACAACTGATTTTGGACGACCTTCAGGTACTTCAATGTACTAATTTTTTACAGAGCTTAAGGAAGGTGCTTGTTCGCCGTGTAATAATTTTAGTTCATCGATGAATTCTTGTCTACGTAGTCCACGTCGAAAGTTGTGAAAAATAATCGCACGAAAATGTTCACGGCCTAATTCCATTTTTCGACCGGGGTAAATTTTTTATTTATTGTTAATCAATATCAAACGTGGTCGTACATTAAAAAGTTGTATGTAGGTTTAGCCCATAAAACTCCAAATAACCATTTGGCCCTAATATGGCTGGAAGTGACCTAGGCCAAAAACATAAATAGCAACCCTTGTAGAAGCCACTCCGGAGCCAATCTCAACTGGGGAAACTTTCACCCATTATTGACATGGACATGGGAAACTCAGGGTTGGTGGACGATTGCATCACTGGCAATTGCCAACCGAAGCGAACACACAGTTTTTCTGCCGAAAACTCCTCGCATCACGAAACTAATCTTGGAACACGAGCACCGGGTTAACCTGCATCCAGGTGTTTCTACACTCTTCGTGATTGTTCGACAAAAAGTTCTGGATATTTGGTAATATATAATATAATAGTCTATAATAATATGTAATCTTATATATATAAATGAAAGTCCTGTTAGTTACCTCATTTATAACTCAAGAAAGGCTGTACCGATATGGCTGAAAATTGTTGGGTAAGTAGCTACAAAACAAAAAGAATCGTCGACTTCGTGCTTCTTAATCACATTGAGTCGACATGTATGTCAAAATAGAAACAGAATGTTTAACTTTTTATTAGGTTGAACAAAGCCAAACTACGTTCTGAGGGGTAGATACTTTTACGACGCGCAAGAAAAAAATAACAATTTTATTTGTTATTTGAATCAAGCATCGTTTCGATACGATTGCAGCATTCATTACGTTATACTATGTAGCGTTCGCATTGGGGAGATTAACGTTAATTGCGAGTATTGTGCCGCATTGAAGTTTTCTTGGGAATCGACGTGATTTTGCTGCCTTAGTGGGAAAGTAAAATTGCCAGGGAATCCGTGCGAGAAAAGCATTTAAATGCGTTGCGAAAGAAGGAATGGGAGACGATCAACTGAAGATGACGGAAACGGGAACGGGATATTGGGTATTTTATACCCTCCAATTATTTTACAAACACATTTTTATACCCGTACTCGAAGATTTTTTTTTTTAAATGTATATATATTTTATTAAACTAGTTGTCGGCCCGATGTTTAGGTATAATAACTTGTTGTTAGTTAGTGGAGCAGCCTAACGTAATTCTACCTACATATGTTTGCTTATTCGATTGAACACTGTATTGTAAATAGTGTAATTGCTTATGCTTATGGTTACGCTTATGCTCATTTCGCTACTACAGCTGCAGCATCTATGCTGTTCTCCCGCGCTTTTCTCTCTCTCTCTCTATCTATCGCTCGCACTCGGCTCAGCAGCAGCCCGAGCTTCTTTTCGTTCTCTCTACCTCTTGCAGTGGGGCACGGGCAATTCGGTCCGCCTGCCCTCAAGCAGTCTGGATGTAACTATCATAGTTTTCGGTGCATTTTTATACCCCAGCTACACACGCGTATTGCCGCTACCTCATATAAATTGTATTTCCAATTGAAATCCTCGGCTCTTTATTTAAAACACACCTTTTTGCAATAGCTATTAAAAACGCTTAATAGCTCCACAATAGTTTTCTACTACCAATATGGCAGTTTAAGCTAGTTAAATGTTCGGGAGTACAAAAGTTGCCTAGACTATGCATCTATAGGACGCACTTAAATCTATGTACAAATATATACAATATTTACAATGTTTTATATCTAATATGAATTATATTTTGTGATATATATATTATATATTTTATACAAGGGATCTTGTGGGGCGATCCTTTTGATGGCACTTCTTCAGTCTTCTCTTTTTATACCCGTACTCGAAGAGTAAAAGGGTATATTGTATTTGTGGTAAAAGTGGATGTGTGTAAACATAAAAGAAGGAATAGTTTCCGACCCTATAAAGTATATATATTCTTGATCAGCATCAATAGCCGAGTCAATATAGCCCTGTCTGTCCGTCCGTCTGTCTGTCCGTCTGTCCGTCCGTCCGTCCGTCCGTCCGTCCGTCCGTTTGTCCGTCTGTTCGTCCGTCCGTCCCATTGTCGCCCATTGCTCGAAGGCTATAAAAGCTAGAGCAACCAAACTTTTTATCCAGTCTGATGTGATATCTCACGCCTAGAAAAGTGTTTCAAAAATTTCGCCCCGCCCACTTCCGCCCCCACAAAGGGCGCACATCTGCGGCGTCCACAATTTTGAATATAACAAAAAACGAAAAATGCAGAATCATAGGGAAAGAGCATATCTATCAGGGGCCCAAATCTGAATCGGATCGGATCATTAATATCACCTGTTGCGATTGTGCTGGGCCTATCCTTCTCAAGAATGGTAAGGGACGGATCCCACGCATCAGCAAGGATTACATATGCCGTTTCGCTTTCCTAGACATGTCTGCAAAATTGCAACTGATCTCACTGAGTGCAGCAAAATATAGAGTGACAACGGCACAAATTTCATCGGTGAAAAACGCTATTGAAATGCAAACCCTACTGGCGTCACAGTAACACAACAATCTGATCACTCATACCCAGATGATGGCATCCAATGGGTTTTCATTCCACCACGTGCACCTCACTGGGGTGGAGTGTGGGAATCGCCAGTTTGATCTGATAAGCTGCATCTTCGGCGAGTCATCGGAAACTCAAAGCTTACATTTGAGCAGATACGTGTTCTACTTGCTCAAGTCAGCGCAGTGGTCAACTCACGATGGTACACACAGGATACTGAGGTCCTCTATTTAACGCCAGTTCACTTCTTAATTGGACGTCCATTCACCACCACACCATTGGCTGACTTGATAACATCTCTGTGGGCCGATAAGGCTACTGGTCTTCCAATCCATGTACCAAGGTTTGTGGAAAAACCAAGAACGGGGAAGATGTGCTCTTTAAAAAGTCCAACACACCACCATCCTCATGGCACGTCGCAAGGGTTGTTAAAGCCTATACTGGAAAGCAGTAAAAGCGATCTGGGTTAAAACCCCATCTGGAGAAATTACCCGACCAATAACTAAGATTGCTGTATTGCCCCATTCAGAAAATGTGTTTCAGGACGGGCCAGGATGTTGATGAACGGATCCGATATTATTTACTAAGTCATATTCATATTTTAAGTCCATCTCGAAGTGAAAAGAAAGAGAAGAGAAAATGGAAGAGAGTAAAAAACTTTTGTTTTTCGGGTGCCTCTGCGACGGCATTGTTCATTACCGAATAGATAGCGAAGCGAATAGAAATAAAACAAAATACACTCCACTAAAATCACGCTACTCAAACGGGAGTATTTCAGAACAACATCACTGTAATTTTTATATCCGTAATCGAAAAGTAATAGTGGCAGATACGCAGGCCTCCTCCCGCCCAACCGACCGAGGGGCGCTACCGCATGACGCGCGCAACGTGTACCGAAACCGATCGCGAACATGCAGGAAAGATAGGTGTAAGACTAATATTTCAGCAAAAATTAGGGCTAAACACAACGCTAAAAATGCAAAGTTACAAAAAGAATATTACTAATTACGTGCAAGGTATGTTAGTATTAGTGATTTAAGTAGAGGAAGTGATTTAGAGGTGGATATAATCCGAGCATAAGATCCGAAACGGTTCAAGCAAGGAATAATTCGATCTACACAGTGGAAGGTACAAAGGAATACAATTTCTAGAGGGTCTAATAGGAATCGTGAGTTTATGCGGCTCAACAAATCAGGGCTGTCGATGTCACCCCTGATCAAGTTGTGCATGAAAATCACACCAAGCATTTTTCCACGATTAAGTAAGTATGGAAGGTCTATTAAGAGCAATCTACGAGAGTAGGAAGGCAGTCTCACACCTTCATCCCAGTTGAGGCAACGCAGAGCAAAAAGTAAAAGTTTTTCTGGACTGATTCTATACGGTCTTGGTGTACTTTGTACTGAGTGCACCATACACACGAGCCGTACTCTAAAAAAATCCGACGAACAAGCGAAATATAGAGAGTCTTCGTTATATAGGGGTCGTCAAATTCCTTTGACCACCTCTTTATAAACCCAAGCACTCCCATGGCTTTATTTATCATGGTAAAAAATATGTTCAGAAAATTTTAACTTGGGGTCTAGTTTAACACCAAGATCATCAACCAATGTAATTCTCTCAAGAGAACCACCGCAGAGGTTGTAAGGAGCCAACAAGGGGCTGGAGCGATGAAATGTCATTACTTTACATTTCGAGGCATTCAGGTGTAACATATTTTCACAACACCATGACTGAAAGTTATTGAGATCAGATTGCAAGCGAGAGTGAAATGAAATGTCCTTATAATGGACACAGAGTTTAACGTCATCCGCATACATGAGTACTCGAGAGTTTGTTAATACTGAAGGCAGGTCATTAATGAAGAGTGTGAAAAGTAGGGGCCAAGATGGCTGCCCTGTGGTACTCCAGAAGTAACCTGAACAAGTGAAGACAAGGAGTTTTTGAAGAGGACTCTTTGAGACCTAGAGCAACGGTAGCTGGAAATCCATTTCAAAAGATTGGGCGGAAACCCTAAAATTTCAATTTTTGTGCTAAAACGGAATGGTTTACAGAGTCGAATGCTTTACTGCATGTTACCATGGAAGCCTTTAATAATAAAAGAGGTAAACTCTAGTAAATTTGTAGTTGTTGATCGTCGCCTTATAAATCCGTGCTGAGCTGGAGATATAAGTGATTTTGCAGAGATGTTGCAAGTGCGGGGTTAAAATTTGCTCAAACATTTTAGGAATAGCGGATAACTTTGATATACCTCTGTAATTTATTGCGTCAGACTTACTACCTTTCTTATGGAGAGTAATAATAAACGATTCCTTCCAGATCGGAGGGAAACATGAGGAGTTAAGGGATAGGGTGAATAGTTTAAGCAGGGGTCCACACAGAGCGTCGGCGCAGTATCTGAGTACACAGCCGGGGACTCCGTCAGGACCTGGTGAGAACACCGGCTTAACTAGTCGAAGATCCTGAAGCAGTGATCTTTCATTTCACGTATGGCTGAAAATGCCGTTCGATCTTGGTAAACTGTATGGATACGGCTGACCAGAGTAGCTTTCATGGTAATAAGTTGTTTGAAAAATTGTGCAAAAAGATCGGCAATGGCCTGATCATTGTTTGCCGACGAATTATGAAATGATAGCGAGGATGGATGTGCGGACGTTTTACGCTTGTTGTTTACGAAGCTGTAAAACTGTTTAGGGTCCTGAGAAAAGCGCATCCTGCATCGAGCTATGTAATTTTTGTAGCATTGAGCGTTTACAATGGTGAAATTTGACCGAGCTGTTACATAGCGAGAGAGAGAAGGAGAGCCAACTTCTTGAAATTTTTTATAAAGTCTTGATTTTATTTTTTTTAGACTGATAGCTCTTTGGTAAACCAAGGGGCTTCCCAGATCTAATCGGACAAAAATATGGGACACAAGAATCAAAGAGTGTGTCAAGTAAATTATAGAAAATGTTTGTGCCTTTTAAACCGTCAGTGCACAAGTACAGAGCGGACCAATCGAAATCCCTAATCAGTCTTCGTAAACCCGGCAGCAGCGGACACGTTTAGAAAGCTTACCTGATCGATCCAATACAGAAGGTCCAATATCGACCGATACTTCGAAAGTAGGATGGTAGGAGTCTTCAGGTATAGTGAGCGGAAGGGCTCGGGTTAACAACGCTATGGTCGGATCCGAGATGAAATCGAATCCCCCAGAACTATCATGAGGTCTTTATCTGATAGCGAGGAAGAAACAGTTTTTAAAGCGGACAGGTGCTGCTCGTATTTAGAGATATCCGAAGACGGTGGAATGTACGAGCAGGTAATGAAAATAGAAAAGGCTGGAAGAATCAGTTTTATGCACAGGAATTCCAGGTCTTGTTGAAACTGGAATATGAAATGTTCCGACGTGAAGTTAGAGTCCACTGCGATGAGGACCCTCCTCCACGTCGAGACAAACGGTCATTTCTAAATATTGTGTACCGATCTGCCAAAACTTCGGATCTAAGGATGTCCGGCTTTAACCAGGTTTTAGTTAACACAATAAAAATGTGTAAAATGGACAAAAATGTGAAACTTTGAAGATAGAGAGTGCTGAGCTTACTACGTAAGCCTCTAGCATTCTGGTAAGTAACCAAAAGAGGGAAACTAGTTTTTGGATGGGTGGAAATAGAGCGGGAAGATGAGGATGGAGCACTGGTCTGACTGCCGGGGAGAGTTATGGGGGCCTATTCTTCTTCTTAGCCTTATACTGTTTCACAACCAAGTGCTCCGGCCAAAAATTGGCAGAGCAAATAGTGTCGAAATGAGATGGGGAGACGCTTATCTTAAATGAAGCTATCTCCCGGCATAAGCGAAATTAAACTTCTCAACCTTTAGGCCTTCGGCTTTTTATTTTGCTTTGTATAAAAGCAGTTACATCATTAGATGTGAGATCAGGGGCAAGCCGAGAGACAAAAACTTGCCACTTTGGTGGGACACCCACCAATGGTTTAGGCACCACAGGTGCGGTACCTTTGATGGCAATATCCGGTGGTCCCGGACGTACAACAACTGGTGGGTTCGTAATGGATGGGATAGCCATGAAGTTTGGTATGGACTCTACGGACACGAACGCTATAGTCGGCTGCATGTTCTGCGAGGTGATGCATTCGGCTACCGAATATGCATCACCAGCAGCGATCGTTGCCCTTGGAGTGGCAAACGAAATCAACTGCTGCACTGGCGTAGTGGTCGGAGTTAGTTTTTCAGATGCCGGCGGGCGTGAGGCAGTTGGCATTTGCAAGTCCCGTGGAGTGGACTTCTTGCGCCGCGGAGACTCAGCCAGCAGCTGTAAACTACTGAACTGAGTGTCAATGGCTAAGAGCCGATCGTATTGCTTCTTAAAGCCCACGATCAGATCCCTAAAGCCACCCTCGTCTGCCTCATAAACGAGCGCATTTCGTTTTCGACCGCACGGCATTCCTCACAACTATAATGCAAGCCGTTGCGGTGTGAGATGGCATCACCCACACGGCCAGAAATACCTGCACACTTTGCCTGCACTACGCTGTCGCAAAGCCAGCAAGGTATGTTCGGCTTATCGTGAGTGATCTGCTTGCAGGTTTTTTTTTGCGCAGACCACAGAAAATTCCATAATTAGTTTTTAATTTTTTTCAATAACAAAAGAAAGATCAAAACAAATAGCAATCAGACCACAGTGCAAGCAGTTTCTAAAAGCTATGCTTAAAGAAGAAATCGAAAAAAAAGAGAGAGAACTACTGCAACAGCTTGTAAGGTAGAGAGAGCTACTGCACAAAAGGTTTATAAGCGAGAGAGAAAGAACAGTTAATTTGGGTGATAGAGAGAGAGAGTTGCTAGACAAAAGCTAAAACAAGAGAGCGGCCAAATGTATTTTCTTACTTACTGGAAGCAACAACAAAAACACAATTAACCGACGCACGAAATTGATTAAAAACGTTGTGTTTTTGCACAAAATCTAGGCATGCACCCGCAGATTTGGATAGCAAACCAGTTAAGAATATATTTAGTAAATTTATTAGGCCAAACACCGGTTGTTTGTAAAAGATAAAAGAAACAAGCGGAGCGCAAGACAAAAACTCGTCTGGTCACTACAAAGAGAACGACCCCTTCATACAAAAAGCGCACATCTGTGGCGTCCATAATTTTGAAGATAAGAGAAAACGAAAAATGCAGATTCATTATAACCCATATCTATCAGAGGTCCGAATCTGAATCGGATCGGATCACAATGGAGAAAACAATTTGGAGAGGCTCGCTCCGTCTAACACAAAAACGAGTCGCTTTGGCTATTCGTTATTCGTTGGCTCTCCTTCTTCTCTCTCTCGCTATTTAATAGCTCGGTCAAATTTCACCATTGTAAACGCTCAATGCTACAAAAATTACCTAGCTCGATGCAGGATGCGCTTTTCTCAGGACCCTAAACAGTTTTACAGCTTCGTAAACAGCAAGCGTAAAACGTCCGCACATCCATCCTCGCTATCATTTCATAATTCGTCGGCAAACAATGATCAGGCCATTGCCGATCTTTTTGCACAATTTTTTCAAACAACCTATTACCATGAAAGCTACTCTGGTCAGCCGTATCCATACAGTTTACCAAGATCGAACGGCATTTTCAGCCCTACGTTAAATGAAAGCTCACTACTTCATTATCTTCGACTAGTTAAGCCGGTGTTCTCACCAGGTCCTGACGGAGTCCCCGGCTGTGTACTCAGGTACTGTGCCGACGTTCTTTGTGGACCCCTGCTTAAACTATTCACCCTATCCATTAACTCTTCATGTTTCCCCCCGATCTGGAAGGAATCGTTTATTATTCCTCTCCATAAGAAAGGTAGTAAGTCTGACGCAATGAATTACAGAGGTATATCAAAGTTATCCACTATTCCTAAAATGTTTGAGAAAACTTTAACCCCGCACTTGCAACATCTCTGCAAATCACTTATATCTCCAGCTCAGCACGGATTTATAAGGCGACGATCAACAACTACAAATTAACTAGAGTTTACCTCTTTTTTATTATTAAAGACTTCCATGGTAACATGCATACGGATGTCATTTACACCGATTTCAGTAAAGCATTCGACTCTGTAAACCATTCCCTTTTAGCACAAAAAACTTGACATTTTAGGGTTTCCGCCCAATCTTTTGAAATGGATTTCCAGCTACCTTTGCTCTAGGTCTCAAAAGAGTCCTCTTCAAAAACTCCTTGTCTTCACTTGTTCAGGTTACTTCTGGAGTACCACAGGGCAGCCATCTTGGCCCCTACTTTTCACACTCTTTATTAATGACCTGCCTTCAGTATTAACAAACTCTCGAGTACTCATGTATGCGGATGACGTTAAACTCTGTGTCCAGTATAAGGACATTTCATTTCACTCTCGCTTGCAATCCGATCTCAATAACTTTCAGTCATGGTGTTGTGCAAATATGTTACACCTGAATGCCTCGAAATGTAAAGTAATGACATTTCATCGCTCCAGCCCCTTGTTGGCTCCTTACAACCTCTGCGGTGGTTCTCTTGAGAGAATTACATTGGTTGATGATCTTGGTGTTAAACTAGACCCCAAGTTAAAATTTTCTGAACATATTTTTACCATGATAAATAAAGCCATGGGAGTGCTTGGGTTTATAAAGAGGTGGTCAAAGGAATTTGACGACCCCTATATAACGAAGACTCTCTATATTTCGCTTGTTCGTCGGATTTTAGAGTACGGCTCGTGTGTATGGTGCACTCAGTACAAAGTACACCAAGACCGTATAGAATCAGTCCAGAAAAACTTTTTACTTTTTGCTCTGCGTTGCCTCAACTGGGATGAAGGTGTGAGACTGCCTTCTTACTCTCGTAGATTGCTCTTAATAGACCTTCCATACTTACTTAATCGTGGAAAAATGCTTGGTGTGATTTTCATGCACAACTTGATCAGGGGTGACATCGACAGCCCTGATTTGTTGAGCCGCATAAACTCACGATTCCTATTAGACCCTCTAGAAATTTTATTCCTTTGTACCTTCCACTGTTTAGATCGAATTATTCCTTGCTTGAACCGTTTCGGATCTTATGCTCGGATTATATCCACCTCTAAATCACTTCCTCTACTTAAATCACTAATACTAACATACCTTGCACGTAATTAGTAATATTCTTTTTGTAACTTTGCATTTTTAGCGTTGTGTTTAGCCCTAATTTTTGCTGAAATATTAGTCTTACACCTATCTTTTCCTGCATGTTCGCGATCGGTTTCGGTACACGTTGCGCGCGTCATGCGGCAGCGCCCCTCGGTCGGTCGGTTGCGTATCTGCCTGGGATCCGCGCGTAACAGTCTTCGGCTTGGTGTCGCATGGGCCACTTGTTGGTGCAGTCATTGCACATCAACGTCCTAAAAAGTAAAAAAATAAGTATTTTCTGTCGCCTAGAACTCAGAGACTATAAGAGCTAGAGCTAGAGCTTTTGAAGATAGAAAAAAATGGAAAATGCAGCATCGTAGAGAATGACCATATCTACCAGATTCCCGTATCTGGTTCAGATCGGATCATTATGATAGCCACAATGATGAAATAAATTTTCAGCAGCTAACTGCCAATCCTTCAGCTGCAACTGATTCTCTCGTACAGTGTACGTGGAGAACGAAACGGCGTGTCGTTGTGAGAAGTGATGAAGATGTAAATGACAGATGCATTAAAAAAAAATTAAAATGTAAAAAATGGTAAAATATTGCAAATTCCACATAAATCACATGTGTATTGACTGAGTACGTGTATACAAGTAGTGCCGCGTTAATGGTGTCTCCATACGTTCCCTCTTTTTTTTCGTTCTGGATGTTAACCGGATGAGCAAACGAGTTCGTTATCGGCAAGTTTAACGTTCCGATTTATGTTAGCCCGCAGTCGAGATACCGGCCTAAATGTTTATTTAGACAAACAAGAAAGAACGTACGGAGTCGCTGTGAACGCGACTCTACTTTTATACCCGTACTCAGTCAGTACACATGTGATTTATGTGGAATTTTCAAATGTATTATCACTTTTTACATTTTACATTTTTTGCTACATCAGTCATCTACATCATCTACATCACTTCTCACAACAACAAACGTACACTGCACGAGGCAGAATGTGTGAGCAAAGTGTGAGCGAGAGAGAGAATCTGTAGCGACTATCATCCCCATAAATGACTTACACTGAAGGTGGCGCGGGGAAAGGCTGCTGAAAATTCATTTTATAATTGTGGCTATAATAATGATCCGATCTGAACCAAATTCGGGAATGTGGTAGATCAGATTCTCTATCTCTCTATGATCAGTCTCTACGATACTGCATTTTTCGTTTTTCTCTATCTTCAAAATTGTGGACTTTCGTCCCTTGTGGGAGCGGAAGGGGACAGGGCGAAATTTTGACATGCACTTGTCTTGATTTGGTATCACAGGAGTGTAGACAGAAAGTTTGTTTGCTCTAGCTCTTATAGTCTCTGAGATCCAGGCGACACAAAATACAAAAAACCATATCGAATCGTTTTAGTGTGAGTGCGAGCGAGAACGAATGATGTTTTTCGAAATGGTTTTCTCGATTGTGTCTATACTAATGTTCCGATCCGATTTAGATTTGAGCCCCTGATAGATATGGTCTTTCTCTATGATACTGTATTTTATACCCGTACTCGAAGAGTAAAAGGGTATATTGTATTTGTGGTAAAAGTGTATGTGTGTAACATAGAGAAGTAATCATTTCCGACCCCATAAAGTATATATATTCTTGATCAGCATCAATAGACGAGTCGATATAGCCATGTCTGTCTGTCCGTCTATCTGTCTGTCTGTCTGTATGTCTGTCCGTCTTATTTTTCGCTCATTTCTCGGAGGCTATAAGAGCTAGAGCAACCAAATTTTATTTCCAGACTGATGTGGTATCTCCCTCCTAGAAAAGTGTTTCAAAATTTCGCCCCAGCCACCTCCGCCCCCACAAAGGTCGCACATCTGTGTCGTCCACAAGTTTGAAGATAACAAAAAACGAAAAATGCAGAATCATAGAGAAAGACCATATCTATAAGGGGCCCAAATCTGACCCGGATCGGGTCATTATTATAACCACAATTGAGAAAACTATTTCGGAAAACATCATTCCCTCTCTTTTGCACTCACTCAAATTAACGCCTGGATCGCAGAGACTATAAGAGCTAGAGCCACCAAACTTTCTGTCAAGCCTCCTGTGATACCAAACCTGAACACGTGTATTTCAAAATTTTGCCATGCCCCCTCCCGCCACCGCAAAGACGAAAACCTACAATTTTGAAAAATAAAAAAATCGAAAAAACGCTGTATCGTGGGAATGGCCATATTTACCAGATTCCCGAATTTGGTTGAGATCGGATCTTTATTATGGCCACAATGATCAAATGAATTTTCAGCAGCGATTTTCCCCGCCCCCTTGCAGCGTAAGTCAATTATGTGGACGATTATCGCTACATATTCTCCCTCTCGCTCATACACTGCTAATACATTCTGCCTCATGCAGTGAACGTATGTTGTTGTGAGAAGTGATGTAGATGTAGATGACTGCTGTAGAACAAAAATGTCAAATGTAAAAACTGATAATACATTTGAAAATTCCACATAAATCACATTTTTACGACGAGTACGGTTATAAAAGTAGAGTCGCGTTCACAGCGACTCCATACGTTCGTTCTCGTTAGTTTTCTGTTATCTTCAAAATTGTGGGCGCCACAGATGTGCACCCTTTTGGGGGTGGAAGTGGGCGGGGCGAAATTTTGAAACACTTTTCTAGGAGTGAGATATCACTTCAGTCTGGAAAAAAAATTTGATTGCTCTAGCTCTAATAGCTTTAAGGTACCAAGAGGAATGAGAAAACTGTAGAGTGACTCCAAAACTGTGCTCGGGGCAGAAGTGAATAGTGACTCCCTCTGTGGGTGACTGTGGATTAGTGGCATAGGATGAAAGAAGAGAAAGCATTGACATTTGGATGTCATTTGGCGGTAGCGATAGGGCTCTCGGTAGCTTGGTGGCGGCTCGAACTTCCTTTTAGAATCTACACCGCACAGGGATAGGATCGTTTGCTCCAGAGATCGCAGGAAATCTTCAGTTAAAAAGTGAAAAAAAAAAAACCTAAAATAAAATTTTGTGGAAGGTAACGCACAACGATTCCAGAAGAGAAGATTAAGGCATTTCGGCCCTAGTGCCTAACTTCACGGGTAAGCCAGTGCGAATTGGGACAGCCCATATCTTTTGGTTAGGGTAGACGTAAAGAAACTATTACTTCACCGTTTATGAGATTTGGCACCGAGAGACTTTCCTAGCAGAGCGAACAGCGGGAACAGCTGGTAATTTGCGCTGGAAAAAGAAGGGAAAAGGGAGACGAAGACGGAGTCTTGGCAAAAAATTTGGTTGCTCTAGCTCTTATAGTCTCTGAGATCCAGGCGACACAAAATACAAAAATCCAAATCAACCCGTTTTTGTGTGTGAGTGCGAAAGAGAGGGAGCGAAGTTTTTCGTATATTTTCCTCTATTGTGGCTATATTAATGATCCGATCCGATTCAGATTTGGGCCCCTGATAGATATGGACTGTCTCTATGATTCTGCATTTTTCGTTTTCTGTTATCTTCAAAATTGTGGACGCCACAGATGTGCGCTCTTTGTGGGGGCGGAAGTGGGCGGGGCGAAATTTTTGAAACATTTTTCTAGGAGTGAGATATCACATCAGTTTGGAAAAAAGATTTGGTCCCTCTAGCTCTTATAGCCTCCGAGCAATGGGCGTCTGTCCGACAGACGGACAGACAGCAATTACCACAAATACAATATACCCTTTTACTCTTCGAGTACGGGTATAAACATACGAAAAACTTCGCTCCCTCTCTTTCGCACTCACACAAAAACGAGTCGATTTGGTTTTCTGTATTTTGTGTCGTCTGGATCTCAGAGACTATAAGAGCTAGAGCCACCAAATTTTCTGCCCACACTCCTGTGATACCAAACCGAAACAAGTGTATTTCAAAATTCGCCCCGCCCCCTTTCGCCACCGCAAAAGATGAAAATCCACAATTTTGAAGATAGGAAAAAACGAAAAATGCAGTATTGTAGAGAATGTCTACCAGATTCCCGAATTTGGTTCAGATCGGATCATTATTTTAGCCACAATGATCAAATTAGTTTTCAGCAGCGAGCTGCCTCACCCCCTTGCAGCGTAAGTCATTTATGGGGATGATTGTCGCTACAGATTCTCTCACACACACACTCACGCTACACAAGCTGCCTCGAGCAGTGTGCGCGTGTATGTTGTGAGAACTGATGTAGATGTAGATGACAGATGCAGCAAACAAATGTAAAATGTAAAATGTAAAAACTGATACAACATTTGAAAATTCCTCATAAATCACATTAGTACTGAGTACGGGTATAAAAGTACAGTCGCGTTCACAGCGACTCCATACGTTCTTTTCTCGTTTTTTTTTGTTGCCATAGGCTGAGGCCTTTATTTTGCTTTTTTATTTTAATTTTTAAAACGTGTAAGACAAGCCATATACATGTACCGGATAGAAAAACATTACACAATACCACAAGACAGAGACACTTGTCAATTTACGGACGGACTATCCTCTGATGGATTGAGGTTGATTTTTCCCACCCTACCTTGGTCATGGCATACCATTAAAATGACAATATAAAAGCCGTGACCCCTTTGAATGCAGACACGAGCTACAGGGGCTTAGAAGGGGAAATCAAAAATATAAAATTTAGGCTAAATTCATAATATTATTTATTAAAACTAAAATGAACATAAAATAACTTCCCACATTCTTTCCTAGAGCAAAAAGTACACTTAACATTATTTGCTAGAGATAGTCAAAATTAAATTACGGTAAAAAAATTATTTGTACAAAAATGTGTGACTCAAAGGTATTCTCGACATATGTTGTTCTTCGTACATACTTTCATGCACCATTACCATGACACTTTCTCACTCACCCTGTACAGAATCCACCGACGAAAAGCTTTCCCTCAGGTCTCTGCAAATTTTTTTGTTACTGTAAACTTTCAAGGTAGGAATTCGAATTTTTAAGACATTTTCATTTTGGGGGCAATATAATTTTGGGTGCATGAAAGGGTCGTGCGAAGGTAAGTTTTAGTTTGATTCTAGTTTAACTTTTTTTGTTTGACTCTCTTTAATTTGCTTTAATTTTTTCTCTTTTTAAACTTCTTTTTTTTGCTTTCGCGACATAGGTTAATACTAATATTTTACTTCATGACTCCTCCTTTCTTTCTTTTCTTTATTCGTATCTTCTAATACTCTTATACTACCTCAGCTCGCTCTTTCAGCTATCTAACCGCCGTTAACTTGCGCTTTTGCGGTTCTTTGCAATAACGGCCTCTCTCAACTATTCGCCGTTGTCTTCGCCTATATTATCATGCTCTTCCCTTTAGTTCGCCTTCGATTTCTGTAATTTCACTGGGCTCTACTTTTTTTTTGCAATAACTAATAAATTTGCGGTACTCCTCCTTTTACTGAACACAAAACTTAGCTCATCTTTACCCTTTCATGACACCTTTGGGGGACGAGATATGGGGGTTATGTCCCACTTTTTCCCACATGTGGCACTTGTGCACTTTTATTTTTAACAATAGGAAAAAAATTGATTTAACGGGCCCTTCTGGCCTCCCGTTGCCGCTACGCTTCCCGGCTTCCACGGATTCTTTCACCACGAAAACTCGATTCCGTGGTGACAATCCAGCGACGGCGATCCGGCGACGACAGTCTGGCTGCGCGCGAGAGAACCAAATTTTTTGCCAAGACTCCTGTGATACCAAACCTGAACAAGTGTATTTCAAAATTTCGCCCCACCCCCTTCCACCCCAACAAAAGACGAAAATCCACAATTTTGAAGATAGAAAAAAAATAAAAATGCAGTATTGTAGAGAATGACCATATCTACCAGATTCCCGAATTTGGTATCCGATCGAATTTCAGATCGGATCATTATTGTAGCCACAATGATCAAATGAATTTTTAACTGCGAGCTTCCCCCTTCCCGTTGCGGCGTAAGTCATTTATGGGGATGCTTTTCGCTAATGATTCTTTTCGCACGCACACTTACGCTCAAACATGCTGCCTCGTGCAGTGTACGTGTGTTGTTATGAGAAGTGATGTAGATGAAGTAGATGTAGATGACTGATGTAGCAAACAAATGTAAGATGTAAATAATTTGAAAATTCCACATAAATCACATGTGTGCTGACTGAGTACGGGTATAAAAGTAGAGTCGCGGCAACAGCGACTCCGTACGTTCTTTCTCGTTTTCTCTATTGTGGATCCGATCCGATTCAGATTTGGGCACCTGATATGGTCATGACAATACGGTCTTTCTCTATGATACTGCAGTTTTAGTTTTCTGTTATTTTCAAAATTGTGGACGCCACAGATGTGCGCCCTTTGTGGGGGCGGAAGTGGGCGGGGCGAAAATTTTGAAATTCTTTTCTAGGAGTGAGATATCACATCAGACTGGATAAGAAGTTTGTTGCTCAAGCTCTTATAGCCTTCGAGCAATGGGCGACAAACAAGACGGACAGACAGACTGTCGGACAGAAGGGACGGACAGACAGGGCTACATCGACTCGGCTATTAATTCTGATCAAGAATATATATACTTTATAGGGTCGGAAATTATTCCTTCTCTATGTTACACACATCCACTTTTACCAGGTTTAAAAACACCACCCCCATTGCCGACGAGCCAGCAGCCGGAAATAATACGTGCGGCCATAGCTGAGATTCCATCCCGCCTTACAACTGTTATCCATTACATAGCCTTCGAGCAATGAGTGAAAACAAGACGGACGGACAGACATGGCTATATCGACTCGGCTATTGATGCTGATCAAGAATATATATACTTTATAGGGTCGAAAATGATTCCTTCTCTATGTTACACAAATCCACTTTTACCAAAAATACATTATACCCTTTTACTCTTCGATTACGAGTATAAAAATCCTTTTTTTAAGTTAAATAAAACAGTTTATGGAACCATTCATGATCTCATGCTTCTGAAACCATTTGACCAATTAAGTACATACAAATAATATTATTATTTCATATATGTTTCTTTTAAAAGACATTTATATATATCTATATTTATAGATTATAGCATGGTAAACTTTTTATAAAACCATTGTACCTTGGCACTGAAAGGGAGTTTGCAAATTTATATGCAAATCCAAAAGAACGGCCAACACAAAGATTCCAGTAAAAAGGATATTACAATAATGAAGCAGCGATCGTACGTGTTACATAAAAAAACTATCAAAGTTTGTTCAGGTAACTACATTTTTAAATTTTATTAAACATTAATTGTCATGAAATGTGCTATAGTGATTTTTACTTCCTATAAATCCTAGTGTAAGTTGTAGGACTGAATCTCGAAATTTATATCCTGTACTCAATGAGTATAGGGATATATTCGATTCGTGTAGATTCTCTCGTGCTGGAGAGTATCAAAGTATTCTGCCTTATTCAATCGCGATGGATCACACAATTGAATTCAATTGGATTTGGCAGAATACTTGAAAGCTGAATTTAAACCATTGGCGATTCACTAGTACGAAACCCATATGTAAGACTACGCGCTGATTAAGTTGTGGACTTTAGTAGAGACTGAATTTTTCATCTTTTGAGGGGGCGGAAGGGGGCGTGGCAAAATTTTGAAATATACATTGCTTGGTTTGCTATGACAGGAGTCTTGACAGAAAGTTTGGTTGCTCTAGCTCTTATAGTCTCTGAGATCCAGGCGTTCATTTGTACGAAAACCCAAATCGACTCGTTTTTGTAGGGAGTGCGAAAGAAAGGGAATGATGTTTTTCGAGATGGTTTTGTCAATTGTGGCTAAAAATACTGATCCGATCCGATTCAGATTCGGGCCCCTGATAGATATAGTCTTTCTCTATGATTCTCTGATTCTATGATTTTTCGTTTTCTGTTATCTTTAAAATTGTGGACGCCAGAGATGTGCGGCCTTTTTGTTGGCAGAAGTGGGCGGGGCGAAATTTAAAAAACACTTTTCTAGGAGTGAAATACCACATCACTCTGGAAAAAAATGTGGTTGCGCTAGCTTTTATAGCCTCTGAGCAATGGGCGACAAACAAGACGGACGGGTGGACAGACTGACAGACGGACGGACAGACAGGGGCTATATCGACTCGGCTATTGATGCTGATTAAGAATATATAAACTTTATATGGTCGGAAATTATTCCTTCTTATGTTACACACATCAACTTTTACCACAAATACAATATACCCTTTTACTCTTCGAGTACGGGTATAAAAAATACTCCGCCACCTTTAGTATTTGCCCGAAAAAATAGTTTAAAACCATTTTTTAATTTGATAATGTTATATCAACACGTATCATTTTTTTTAAGGAACTGGAATGTCAGAGTTTTTAAAGGAGACGAAGATCTGACACAGTTGAACCCATTATTGGCCGCTCCGTATGCGGGATTTTAATGCAGTTTTGGTATTACGGACCATTTTAAGACAACTGTTTTGTATGTACGCAAAAATCTACAAGTGAATTAGTTTTCCTAGAGGAGCAATACTTCCTTATAAAAAATTCTTAATTTTAACAGTCTGCGCTAAAAATTCTTTCATAATTTCCATGTATATTTCATTAATTTGGCAGGACAAAACAGACCGCACATCTCTACAAAATTAACTTACCTTCCTTTTAGCGCGTCTAATAGGTTAAAAAAGCATTTTCTGGTTTTTTTTCAGAGGTAGCTCTTCTATTTTCCAATAACTTAAGTATATTTCATCTGGTTTTCGTTCTCTTTGTAGTGACCAGACGTGTTTTTTTCTTGCGCTCCGCTTCTTTTTATATATTACAAACAACCGGTGTTTGGCCTAATAAATTGAATAAATACTTTCTTAATCTGATTTTTCTTTCAAAATCCGCGGGTGCATGCCTATTTATACCCGTACTCGAAGAGTAAAAGGGTATATTGTATTTGTGGTAATTGGTGTCTGTCCGTCTTGTTTGTCGCCCATTGCTCGGAGGCTATAAGTGCTAGAGGGACCAAAGCTTTCTTCCAAACTGATGTGATATCTCACTACTAGAAAAATGTTTAAAAATTTCGCCCCACCCACTTCCGCCCCCACAAAGGGCGCACATCTGTGGCGTCCACAATTTTGAAGATAGCAGAAAACTGCAGAATCATAGAGAAAGACCATATCTATCAGGGGCCCAAATCTGAATCGGATCGGATCATTAATATAGCCACAATAGAGAAAAACATACGAAAAAACTTCGCTTTTCTCTTTCGCACTCACACAAAAAACGAGACGATTTGGTTTTTCGTACATATGAACGCCTGGATCTCATAGACTATAAAAGCTAGAGCAACCAAACTGATTTTTGCCAAGTTTCCTGTGATACCAAACCTGAACAAGTGTATTTCAAAATTTCGCCCCGCCCCCGCAAAAGACGAAAATCTACAATTTTGAAGATAGAAAAAAACCAAAAGAGCAGTATCGTAGAAAATTACCATATCTACCAGATTCCCGAATTTGGTTCAGATCGATTCATTATTGTAGCCACAATGTTCAAATGAATTTTCAGCAGCACTTACTCACTTACAAGCTGTTTCAGTAGTTCTCTCTTTTTTTCATTTCTTCTTTAAGCATAGCTTTTAGAAACTGCTTGCACTGTGATCTGATTGCTATTTGTTTTGAACTTTCTTTTTGTTATTGAAAAAATTATGGAATTTTCTGTGGTCTGCGCAAAAACCTGTAAGAAGCAGATCACTCACGATCAACCGAACATACATTGCTGGTTCTGCGACAGCGTAGTGCACGCAAAGTGTGCAGGTATTTCTGGTCGTGTGCCATCTCACAACGCAACGGTCTGCATTATAGTTGTGAGGAATGCCGTGCGGTCGCAAACGAAATGCGCTCGTTTATGAGGCAGACGAGGAGTGGCTTTAAGGAGCTGATCGGGCTTTAAAAGCAATACGATCGGCTCTTAGCCATGGACACTCAGTTCAGCAGTTTACAGCTGCTGGATGAGTCTCCGCGGCGCAAGAAGTCCACTCCGCGGGACTTGCAAGTGCCAACTGCCTCACGCCCGCCGGCATCTGAAAAACTGACTAAGACGATCGCATCGTCTCGGAGAACATGCAGCCGACTGTAGCGTCCGTGTCCGTAGAGTCCGCACCAAACTCCATAGCTATCCCATACATTACGAACCCGCCAGTTGTTGTACGTCCGGGACCACCGGATATTGCCATCACAGGTACCGCACCTGTGGTACCAAGACCACCACTGGTGGGTGTCCCACCAAAGCGGCAAGTTTTTGTCTCTCGGCTTGCCCTGATCTTACATCTAATGATGTAACTGCTTTTATACAAAGCAAAATAAAACCGAAGGCCTAAAAGGTGGAGAAGTTTAATTTCGGTTATGCCTGGGAGATAGCTTCATTTAAAATAAGCGTCTCCCAAACTCATTTCGACACTATTTGCTCCGCCAATTTTTGGCCGGAGCACTTGGTTGTGTAAGAGTATAAGGCTAACAAGAAGAATAGGCCCCCCCTAACTCTCCCCGGCAGTCAGACCAGTGCTCCATCCTCATATTCCCGCTCTACTTCCACCCATCAAAAAACTAGTTTCCTCTCTTTTAATTACTTACAAGAATGCTAGAGGCTTACGTACTAAGCTCAGCACTCTCTATCTTGAAAGTTTCACATTTTTGTCCCATATTATTGTGTTAACTGAAACCTGGTTAAAACCGGACATCCTTAGTTCCAAAGTTTTGGCAGATCGGTACACAATATTTAGAAATGCCCGTTTGTCTCGACGTGGAGGAGGGTCCTCATCGCAGTGGACTCTAACTTCACGTCGGAACATTTCATATTCCAGTTTCAACAAGACCTGGAATTCCTGTGCATAAAAAACTGATTCTTCCAGCCTTTTCTATTTTCATTACCTGCTCGTACATTCCATCGTCTTCGGATAAAGACCTGTCCGCTTTAAAAACTGTTTCTTCCTCGCTATCAGATAAAGACCTCATGATAATTCTGGGGGATTCGATTTCGTCTCGGATCCAACCATAGCGTTGTTAACCCGAGCCCTTCCGCTCACTATACCTGAAGACTCCTACCATAGTTTATCTCGAAGTATCGGTCGATATTGGACCTTCTGTATTGGATCGATCAGGTAAGCTTTCTAAACGTGTCCGCTGCTGCCGGGTTTTACGAAGCCTGATTAGGGATTTCGATTGGTCCGCTCTGTACTGTGTGCACTGACGTTATGAAAGGCACAAACATTTTCTATAATTAACTTGACACACTCTTTGTTTCTTGTGTCCCATATTTATGTCCGATTAGATCTGGGAAGCCTTGGTTTACCAAAGAGCTATCCAGTCTAAAAAACATAAAATCAAGACTTTATAAAAAATTTCAAGAAGTTGGCTCTCCTTCTCTCTCTCGCTATGTAACAGCTCGGTCAAAATTTCACCATTGTAAACGCTCAATGCTACAAAAATTACATAGCTCAGTGTGGACCCCTGCTTAAACTATTCACCCTATCCCTTAACTCCTCATGTTTCCCCTCCGATCTGGAAGGAATCGTTTTTATTATTACTCTCCATAAGAAAGGTAGTAAGTCTGACGCAATAAATTACAGAGGTATATCAAAGTTATCCGCTATTCCTAAAATGTTTGAGCAAATTTTAACCCCGCACTTGCAACATCTCTGCAAATCACTTATATCTCCAGCTCAGCACGGATTTATAAGGCGACGATCAACAACTACAAATTTACTAGAGTTTACCTCTTTTATTATTAAAGGCTTCCATGGTAACATGCAGTAAAGCATTCGACTCTGTAAACCATTCCGTTTTAGCACAAAAATTGAAATTTTAGGGTTTCCGCCCAATCTTTTGAAATGGATTTCCAGCTACCGTTGCTCTAGGTCTCAAAGAGTCCTCTTCAAAAACTCCTTGTCTTCACTTGTTCAGGTTACTTCTGAGTACCACAGGGCAGCCATCTTGGCCCCCCCTACTTTTCACACTCTTCATTAATGACCTGCCTTCAGTATTAACAAACTCTCGAGTACTCATGTATGCGGATGACGTTAAACTCTGTGTCCAGTATAAGGACATTTCTTTTCAATCCAGGTTGCAATCCGATCTCGATAGATTTCAGTCTTGGTGTTGTGCAAATTTATTAAACCTTAATGCTTCAAAATGTAAAGTAATGACTTTTCATCGCTCCAGCGCCTTTCTGGTTCCTTACACCCTTTGTGGTGGTTCTCTTGAGAGAATTACCCGGGTTGATGATCTTGGTGTTCTATTAGATCCCAAGTTAAAGTTTTCAGAACACATTTCTACCATGGTAAATAAGGCCATGGGCGTGCTTGGGTTTATAAAGAGGTGGTCAAAGGAATTTGACGACCCTATATAACGAAGACTCTCTATATTTCGCTTGTTCGTCCGATTTTTAGAGTACGGCTCGTGTGTATGGTGCCCTCAGTACAAAGTACACCAAGACCATATAGAATCAGTCCAGAAAAACTTTTTACTTTTTGCTCTGCGTGGCCTCAACTGGGATGAAGGTGTGAGACTGCCTTCTCACTCTCGTAGATTGCTCTTAATAGACCTTCCATCCTTACTTAATCATAGAAAAATGCTTGTTGTGATTTTCATGCACAACTTGATCAGGGGTGACATCAACAGCCCTGATTTGTTGAGCCGCATAAACTTCACGATTCCTATTAGACCCTCTAGAAATTGTATTCCTTTGTACCTTCCACTGTGTAGATCGAATTATTCCTTGCATGAACCGTTTCGTGGATCTTATGCTCGGATTATAATTCGTTCTACCATATAATATCCACCACTAGATCACTTCCTCTACTTAAATCACTAATACTAACATACCTTGCACGTAATTAGTAATATTCTTTTTGTAACTTTGCATGTTTAGCGTTGTGTTTAGCCCTAATTTTTCCTGAAATATTAGCCCTAACACCTATCTTTCCTGCATGTTCGCGATCGGTTTTCGGTACACGTTGCGCGCGTCATGCGGCAGCGCCCATCGGTCGGTTAGGCGGGAGGCCTGCCGCTTCGGGTCTAGCTTTGATCGACCGTCGTTGCTTAAGTAGTTCTATGCTAATCTCTCTCCGCATAGGTTGCATACCGAGCCCCGTGTGTACTTTTATCTGGCCTGTCAAAGAGCGAGCAATTGGCTTTTTTGCTAGCCGTCTGTATAATTAAACATTTTATAACGTTTGGAATCGAGGTTGTCTTAATTGATTTTGAAATAAATAGGTGCCAAAAGCTTGGCCCCTCAAACCATTACATTAAACACACAGTACAAACATTCGAAATCAGTGCTCATGACTCGTTTTTTTTCTTCTAATTGTGTTTCCATCACAAAATATTAAAAACAAAACTCAATGCAAAAATGTACAAAACTAAGCGCACGTGCTTTCGATTGCAACAGCTTTTATTCTTACATGGGACTGTTAAATTTAACAGTTTGAGTTTGGGGCATAACAGTCTGATGTTTTCTTAATGCGTCTGAAAAGAGCCCAGCTTAAGAGCGTTTTTGGAGTGAACACATAAATTGAGCGTTTTCGGAGCACTTTTCAGTGCTATCTAAGCATGGGCTCATAAAATTCTCTTATTTCTGAGCATATTCTGAGTTGACGTGTACAATTTTTGCAGAAAACAACAGATTCTGACGTAGACGTAGACAAATCACAAATTTTTTCAGTTCCTGCAATACGCACGTGCAATTCAGACGTTTTTAAGAGTGGTTGTTAGTTTTACATTTTATTAACAATGAGTGTCCAAAGAACAAGCCCCAATGAGTGCAAAAAATAATGAATGTGCTGATGCCCAGAATCGACGCCCTAATGAGTCTTTGCCATCTATCATATCATATCATATTCTGGATTTAATTTGGAAAAAAAATTATATTGATAATGACGGACCAAGTGATAACCATGACCATTCCGAAGTGTGAGATCGATCTCTTCGTGTATCAATTTAAGAATAATTGTTTTAAGTTCCCATTTTTTCTCATTTTGTTAGTTTTTAAGTCAAATATAAATATATTATTAATTATTAATTAAAAATAATTTTGTTTTAGCCTCTTCTTTGCAATAAATCTGTACTCATATAAGCGTCTGAAATTTACCTTTTTCGTGGCGATTTAAGTGCCTAAAAATGATACTTTTATGAGCATTTTCTGTGCGTTTTCAATGCTTGATTAGGAGGGTGAAAGCACTTATTTCTGTGTCAAAAAGAGTCATATTAGACTCAGAAATTGACCTCTTAAAGTATGACCGTTTTCACGGAAAAAAACACTCTTTCCGGACTCTTTTTTGCACACTTTATGACTGTAAACGCTCAGAAAAAAGGATCAGAAAACAGTCAGAAAACGCTCATATTGCTTGCTGGGTAGTAATATTCTTTTGTAACTTTGCTAGTTTAGCGTTGTGTTTAGCCCTAATTTTTCCTCGAATATTAGTCTAACACCCATATATATAGTATATGGGATTTATCTATGATTCTGCATTTTCCGTTTTCTGTTATCTGTAAAATTGTGGACGCCACAGATGTGCGCCCTTTGTGGGGGCGGAAGTGGGCGCGGCGAAATGATCTAGCTCTTATAGGCTACGAGCAATGGGTGACAAACAAGACGGACAGATAGACAAACAGACGGACGGACAGGCATGACTATATCGACTCGGCTATTAATGCTAATCAAGAATAGATTTACTTTATGGGGTCGGAAACGATTCCTTCTCTATGTTACATCCTTCCACTTTAACCACAAATACAATATACGCTCTTCTTATCCGAGTACGGGTAAAAAAATTTCCGAGCTTGATGTGCCTTGAGATCTTGATGTCCTTGATGTGCATCAATATACGAGTACGTCTGTCCATCTGTCCGTCCGTCTTGTTTGTGCCCTTATTCCCATATTCTCAGAGACTTTAAGAGCTAGAGCAAGCAATTTTTATTTCTAGTTTTCAAGATTTCGCCTCGTATTCTTCCACCGCCACATGGGACGAAAATCTCTGGCATCCACAAGTTTGAAGATACAGAAAAAAAAAAACGCAGTATCGTAGAAAGTTATGTACCAGATTGTCGAATCTAAATAAGATCGGATTTTTATTATAGCAAGACTAAAAAAAATAATTTGTATTTGACCTATTCCATTGCTGCATCGCTACTCACTCCTTATTTCGTACACTCTGCCATCTAGCTTAGTATTGTGAAGAGAGATGTTGACAGATTTAGCAATCTGATAAAATATTCTAAAACTCCACACGATCCATACGAAAGTCCCCAATTTCGATGATAAAGAAAAAATTGAAAATGCGGTATCGTAAAATTACCATATCTGCCAGAATCTGGTTCAGATCGGATCATTATTATAGTATCAATGATGAAATCAATTTCAGCCAGCTATCTCGTACACTTTTAGCCACTACTGATTTCTCTCTCTCACACACTCTGCCTCGTGCATTGTACGCGTGTGGTGGTGAGAAGTGATGTAGATGTATATGACAGATGCAGCAAAAATATAAAATGCAAAAACTGACAGAGAATTTACAAATTGTACATAAATCTCATGGGTACTGACTGAGTACGGGTATAAAAGTAGTGTCGCGTTAACAGCGACTCAACATGTCCCCTTTTCGTATTTTTTTGTTTATAGGTGCATTACATAACCGTCGCTTAAAAGTATTGTTCATGAAAATCTATGGAGAGATACATTTTACTGTTTTAAACGCAAACATTTTGGCCCATTTTGTTTTTTGAACGCTGGCATTTTTTTTTATTTTTTTCGAATGGTATCTTATTAGCGGCATCTATTCTTAACATTCTTCTTCTATTCTTCTTCTTTCTTGTTTTAGGTGCATTACATAACCGTCGCTTAAAGTATTGTTCATGAAAATCTATGGAGAGATACATTTTACTGTTTTAAACGCAAAACATTTTGGCCCATTTTTTTTTTTTGAACGCTGGCAATTTTTATATTTTTCGAATGGTATCTTATTAGCGGCATCTATTCTTAACAAAATATGCTAGTAATAAATATAATTGTCAAAAGAATGCCATCGTGTCGAATTTTTTTAGTAAATGTAAAATGTTATGTTTTACCAAGCAATGCATGGGGCTGTCCATATATTTTTAATTTTCAATTCTTACCTGCATCAATCAGCTTTTTCAGAATGGCACAGTTCTTTGTAAGATGTGAGATACTAAGTTATTTGAATAAAAAAAGAGCCTCTAAAAGAAGAATTACAAAAAATACTAGTTTTAAAATCTATACTATAAATTTGTAAAATCTGTGTTTTATGCATCTGCGCAATGTGTGCACCAAATTACAGGCGGTAATCTAAAAAAAAATCGCATATTTGGTCTAAAAATGTGGGTTTCATTTTGTGTCATTCTGCTAAATAATTTTAATTATCTAAAAAATAAAATTATATATAACGTTCGTATATATTAGACGCACTTCCCATCCAAGCATCCACAATGTGCCACAGTAAAGCGGGGCCGTGATTTCTAGTACATATTCTTTAAAAAGGTCTACCCTAAAAAACCCATAATTTATTAAACAAATTTTAAACCTTAAATATGTATTTCAGTTAAAGTTGGTTTAGTTCTTTGACGAAAAGAAGAGTTTGATTTTTTCGTGTAAGACAACTATTTTTATTCTTTTTCTTTTTCAATTCGTTAGGGTGAATGAAGATCCGTTTACTTTTCATTTTGGGTTTTCATTAAAGTTGGTTCTTTGACGAAAAAAAAGAGTTTGATTTTTGCGTGTAAGACAACTATTCTTATTCTTTTCAATTCGTTAAGTTGTATGGAGATCCGTTTACTTTTCATTTTGGGGAGGAATTTGTTGCAGTTTTGAATACGGAAAAATGTTTAATTTTTCAAATTATGGACCGCCTAACTTTCCGTTTTGAAAAGTTAATCGGGAATTTTTGCGAAAGTGTAAGCCAGAATTTTTGCATGTAAATATTTAAAGGTGGAAGAGTCTACCTAACATGCCTTTGTAATGCATACCTTCTTCTAATTTCTAGAGAGGGGGTATATTAAGCAGCATCAAAAGGTATTTACATACTTAAACGTTGGTGCAGTTGCAGTTACTTTATTTATATGTCATACGTATAGAAACCCCTTTAATATATGTTCACGACGAATAACTTAATAAGTCTAATTTTCGAATCATGTTTTTAATGGTTTTGTTTGTTTTTGCTTTTTAATTACAGAGGAAAGAAGCAGAGTTGCTTAAAACTTTTTGCCTCAAAAATTTGAGTATGTTTTATTTATTCCGATGACGTCTATTCAGGTACGTAAATGCGTATTTACTCACAAGATCTGTCAAGTACAATTACAGAGCTTTTGATCGCTCCCATGGCAAATGTATATGTACGTTTATATTTTTCTTGTATTCCATTTGTATACCCGTACTTGAAGAGTAAAAGGGTACATTGTACTTGTGATAAAAGTGGATGTGTGTAACATAGAGAAGGAATCATTTCCGACCCTATAAAGTATATATAATATGTATATTATTGATCAGCATCAATAGCCATGTCTGTCCGTCCATCTGTCTGTCTGTCCGTCTTGTTTTTCGCCCATTGCTCGAGTCTAAAAGAGCTAAAACAACCAAATTTGTTTTCCAGACTGAAATCTCACTCCTACTAGTTTATTTCAAAATTTCGCCCCGCCTACTTCCGCCCCTGAAGAAGATAACAGAAAACATAAAATGCAGAATCTTAGAAAGTCCATATCTATCAGGAGTTTAAATTTTAATTGGATCGGATCATTAGTATAGCCACAATTGAGAAAAACCATTTTCGCGCTCTCTCTCACTCACAATCATGTCGACTTTGCCCGTTCGTACAGATGTGATACCTGTGATACCACTTCAGTACAAGTGTATTTCAAAATTTCGCCTCGTCTAGTGATGCTGATCAAGAGAATATATGTACATACTTTAGAGGGACTCATTTCAGATATATCGGAAATGTCATTTTGGAAGGGTGAGCCGAAGTATTGCAGCCCTTCTTCTATTCAGAGCTGGGCAGGAACAGAACGGATATTCCTCCGTTTCCTCCTCATTCATGCAACTACGACAGAAGTCGTAATAGGGACGCCAAACTTTTTTTCTCTCGGTTGCCCCCAGCGTTGCGCTTTTTCTTTAGGACGTTGATGATTCCATCAAGTGGCCCATGCGTTACCAAGCCGAAGCCTGTTATGCAAGGATCCTAGGCAGAAACGCAGCCAGTCAGGGCTATGTCCCACTTGATATGGAAGGTTTATTAAAAGCATTCTACGAGAGTAAGTTAGCAGTTTCACACCTTCATCGAAAGTAAAAAGTTTTTCTGGACTGATTCTATACGATCTTAATGTACTTGAGGATTCACGGATTTCCGTAGGTCGAAGGTGAAAAAACTGAAGCACCTTTTTAACAACCTGTGACTCAGCCTCAATCATACGCCAGCGCCTGCTCTTAGGAATATTTATCTTATGAGGCTGAACAAAAATCTTCCCCACTCCATTCGAAAAATTAGAATAGTTTTTTTAATTGCAAAAACCAAAAACTTTGGGTGGTGTAATAATTTTTACGATCGAATTTAATAATAACGACTATAATATAAAAACTCCGTACAATCTCTTCTTAAGCCTAGCTAACCTAAGGTGGCAAAGCGGGTCGAATTCGCTAAGAGCCAGAGATAGCTTTTATTGCGCTCCCGCCATGCCCTAACCCACTTACATTAGACTTCATACATTATTTTTATAAATTGACGAAACACCGGTCACGGTGAAGCCCTGGTATATTGGTAGAGACTTGAATTGGTAGAGGCGCCAACTTGTGGATGGCCCTCCGAAAACTCCACCGTCGCTTCTCCTAACGTCGACGACTCTGACCATGCCGTGCTCCCCTGCGTCCGACGAGGACTGTGGCGATCTCCTTTGCGGTCAACAGCGCGCTGCCTACCGCCCGTAGAAATATGCTCTTCGCAGACGATCGCGGCGATCGCATTTCGTCTCTTAATGTGAATCCGCGAACTTCGTCCGAATCTTCCTCAAGCGCCTTCCGCAGAGCGCTGAGATGGCGGCTTGCTCGATGAAATTCGTCGCGTTGTCGCAATGGATGATCTGGGGATATCCTCGGCGACCGACGAACCTTTGGAAAGCCAACAAAAAAGAGTTAGTGGTCAAGTCTGACACAAGTTCTAAGTAAACCGCCTTGGACGCAAAAAAATAAAAAACCGCCGCAAATTAAAAATGGGCGGAAAGCACGGAGCCGGTCTGCGGGTAAATTTCCCATCAATTGCGTCGGCAGTCGAGGCTAACATTTATAGCAGCGGATACACGATCGAACTGTCTGACTGCAGACCTCTTGGGCGTTTACGATCCAAACACTCTGCCGGAGGATGCTCACAAGTGCTCGTGGGCCGACATGAAAATTGGTATTGTGCAGATGACGAACCAAAGGAAACTTGGTATCGTATGATATAAGAGCTTTAGCTCTCCTACCCCCCCCTTTTTTCAACAACGAAGCCCGCTAGAGACTCGGACCAACTCTAGATCCTTTCAAAACTTTCCCTAATTCCTCCCTATACTCGGGACGTTGGATAATTTGGACTATTTTTTGAAAGCTACTCGATCGGTGAGACCGTGAGGCCTATGCCGAAGTTGCTCGCATCTGTTTGTAGAGAAAACTTTACGTTGAAATCGTGGCAAGCGATCGTGAGTAGTTGCTTTAGTTGGTCGAAGGCCGCTTGTTGATCTGCGGTCCATGTCCATGTTTGTCCCTTCTTGAGTAGCTAAGAAATTGGTTGGACTGTAGCAAAGTAGCAAAGTTGGGAACGAATCTTTGGTACCAGGATGCCATTCCGGTGCAATGTCGTAGTTCCTTTAGGTTCGTGGGCGGCTTGAGTTCTTTGACGGTAGCAATCTTGTCGGGGTTCGTGTGGATACATTCTTCGCTAATCACGTGACCAAGATATTTAATCCGGCTTTGGAAAAGGTTCACTTTTCCGCGTTTATCCGCAGGGTCGCTTTTTGAAAGCGAGAGGACTATCTCCAGTTTGTGTAGGTGGTTCTCGAAGTCTCGTCCGACGACGACAATGTCGTCTAGATATGCAAATGCGTATGGTTCCATGTCGGCACCGATCACGGTATCGAGTGCACGTTGGTATGTTGCTGGTGCCGAATGTAATCCGAACGGCATCACTTTCCATTGATCCATTGACCTCTGCCGGGGACTGTGAAGGCGGAGGCTTCTTGACTTCCGTTGGCCAGTACTTGCCAGTCCTTTCTTCAAATCGGGGGTGGTTATGAAGCGTTCCTTTTGTAGTCGTTACAAGATGAAGTTGATCCTGGGCAGTGGATTCGCGTCAGGAATGAAGTGAGTGTTGAGTTGTCGATAGTCCACGCACATGCGCCATTGCCGTTCTTTTTACGTACGAGTACGATGGGGACGCTGTGCTGGCTTCGTGAAGGCTCGATGAGACCTTCTTGGATCAATTCATCGACTTGCTCGTCGATTATCCGTTTCATGGCTGGGTTTTTTTTGGTAGTACCGCTTTTTAATGGGTCGATTAACCCTCATGACGATGGTGTGCTTGGCGATGTCGGAGGTCCCGTGGAGATTATTGAACTTTGGAAGTTCTGTGTCCAGGAACTCTTGGATCGTGTTCGGAGGGATCGGGGTTTCGGGGTCCGAGGGCTTGGTTGGGTCTTTCGGGAGGATGGTTGTGTCAAACGCTCTGGGGTGCTCGATCCTACGTGAGTAGTCGCTTATGTGGGCGACGATCGGGTTGGCGTTGGCCGTGAGTGGCGTAGCTTCGTGGGTCTGGCGTCATACCAGTGTTGTAACGTCTCCAGATCGTCGTAAGGCCAGACGGGTCTCAGTGACGTTTCAGTTTTAGCAGCAACGACTTGTTTGGGCAACGACGATTTCGGGCGTTGTGTTAAGCATGGCTTGGTGCATGGCGCTAGTGGGCACGTCGAAACGCGGAAGGAGTTGGGTAGGAGAAGATTGGGGTGGTGTCGGCCGTGGGTACGACAGGGCTGCAGTCGGTGTCTCGGGGAGTCATCGTCCTCGATTCCGGTTCCTGTTGGAGATGTTCTGTGGATATAAGTTCGATGAATGGATTCTGTGGCTATATCCCTCGTGGCTTGGTTATCGCACTGTTTCTGACGTTGGGGCTGGTTGTCGTCTCTGAGGGTGTCCGTGGGTTCACCTTCTCCGTTGAGGGTAGGGTGCGTGTGGCTGTGGCTGCACTTGGACCTGGTCTCCCTGTGTCGAGCGGGCTCAAGTTCGTTGGTGCTTGTCTCGTGTGTGAGATATTCGTGGTGTGTTTTTGGGATGCGTGTGTCCCGTAGTTTTTTTTGGTCCTGGGCTTCCTGTGTCGAGTGCCAGGTGCGTTTGTGCTTGTCTCATGTGTGTGTTCTTGCAGGTTGGAGTTGTTGTCTAGTTGGTTGGCCAGGTTGGCGCTGACATCGGGATGCCCCGGTATCGATTGTGGCTTGCGTTGTTTGTTTTTCTATTGTCACCATCGCCATTATACGGCCGTCCTTCACGTGTGGTGGGATGCTTAGTCGCGGGTCTGGGGATTCGTCGTTTTCGGCTGATCCCGTGTCAGTCGAGACGCGTGTTTTTCCCGACGTGGCTCGGTGGCAGCCGTCGACGGTCCGAGTGCCGCGTTTTCCACATTCCCAGCAGAACAGGATCGAATCGTTGGTGCAGTCGTAGGCGGCGTGTCCAGCTTGACCACATCGGCGAAAGGCTGCGCGTGGCAATGGGAGTGGTCTTGGACGTCATGGTTCGTTGTACTGGTTTTATTCGACGATTGTCTCCGGGGTGTGTCTGCTGAGTCCCACTGGGGTCTCCGAAATGGCGTCCGGTAACAGTCACCTTCTATTCGGTCTGGTGCCTTGTCGGCCTGGTGTCTCATGGTGCGCTTCGTATGGGTGCGGGGATTGTCTAATGTTTCCGCTCGTTAATAATCTCGTACTCTGCGGCTAATCATGCCACTACCGCAAACGACCTATTGATCAGGTGCGTCTTCGTCCGCTTGGCTTGCTGGCAGTGTAGCGTGGTCTTCCGCTGAGCGTTGACCCTTGTTCGAGCCTTGGCTGCTCCCTTTCCGTCTTTGGCTGGCTGGAAGTCCGGGATGATCAAGCTGGCCCAAAGGCTCTGCTCCATTCCCTTTGCCGACTGAGCACCCCCTCGGGCATGCATCCATCAGCGCATACAAGGGCAAGCCCTAGCCCGAGGCACCCCTATCCCTGTCCGGGTGTTCAGTGATACCATAACATGATACCTTAATGATACTTAAATGTTGTCTTTGAATTCTCAGCTTGCCCACCTTCAGTGCAACATTGAATATATTTAAAGTAAGTTTGTTCCCGTTAAGAGAAAGACCATTAAACGCTTAGATAACACAAGGTTCAACCCAGAGATAAAGCTGGGTCTAAATGAAGACTTTAACGAGAAAGAACGTACGGAGTCGCTTCGAACGCGACTCTACTTTTATACCCGTACTCAGTGATTTATGTGGAATTTTCAAATGTTTTATCGGTTTTACATTTTATTTTTTTGCTACATCTGTCATCGACATCTACATCATCATCTACATCAGTTCTTACAACAACACACGTACACTGCACGAGGCAGCATGTTTTGAGCGTGTGTGTGTGAGAAGAATCTGCTGCGACAAACAACCCCAATAAATGACTAATGCTGCAAGAGGATGGGGAATTGCTTCTGAAAATTCATTTGATCATTGTGGCTGCAATAATGATCCGATCTGAGAGAAATTCGGGAATCTGGTAGATATGATCATTTCCTATGATACTGCATTTTTGGTTTTTTCTATCTTCAAAATTGTGGATTTTTCGTCTTTTGTGGGGGGGGCGGAGGGGGGCGGGGCGAAATTTTGAAATACACTTGTTCAGGTTTGGTATCACAGGAGTCTTGGCCAAAAAGTTTGGTTGCTCTAGCTCTTATAGTCTCTGAGATCCAGGCTACACAAAAATCAAAAACCAAAACGACTCGATTTTGTGTGAGTGCGAAAGGGATGGAGCAGAAGTTTTTGCGTATGTTTTTTGTCTATTGTGGCTATATTAATGATCCGATCCGATTCAGATTTGGGCCCCTGATAGATATGGTTTTTCTCTATAATTCTGTTTTTTCGTTTTCTGCTATCTTCAAAGTTGTGGACGCCACAGATGTGCGCGCCCTTTGTGGGGCGGAAGTGGGCGGGGCGAAATTTTGAAACATTTTCTAAGTGAGATATAACATCAGTATGGAAAAAAATTTGGTTGCTCTATCTCTTTTTAGCCTTCGAGCAATGGGCGACAAACAAGACGGACCGGACGGACAGACGGACGGACGGACAGACGGACAGACAGGGCTATATCGACTCGGCTATTGATGCTGATCAAGAATATATATACTTTATATGGTCGAAATACTCCTTCTCTATGTTACACACATCCACTTTTACCACAAATACAATATACTTTTTACTCTTCGAGTACGGGTATAAAAAGCTTACAAGACGGAAAGCCACTTTTATAAAAAAAAACGAGAGAGAACGTACGGAGTCGCTTCGAACGCGACTCTACTTTTATACCCGCACTCAGTGATTTATGTGGAATTTTAAAAATGTTTTATCAGTTTTTACATTTTACATTTTTGCTACATCTGTCATCGACATCTACATCTACATCATCTACATCAGTTCTCACAACAACACACGTACACTGCACGAGGCAGCATGTTTGAGCGTGAGTGTGTGTGTGAGAGAATCAGTAGCAGCCGCAGCGCTGCTGCCATCAACCCTAATAAAAATGTATATATTTTGTTGCGGGGGCAACCCCCGCTGCTAAAATTCATTTGATCATTGTGGCTACAATAATGATCCGATCTGAACCAAATTCGGGAATCTGGTAGATATGATCATTTCCTATGATACTGCATTTTTAGTTTTTTTCTATCTTCAAAATTGTGGATTTTCGTCTTTTGTGGGGGCGGAAGGGGGGGCGAAATTTTGAAATACACTTGTTCAGGTTTGGTATCACAGGAGTCTTGGCCAAAAAGTTTGGTTGCTCTCTAGGTCTTATAGTCTCTGAGATCCAGGCTACACAAAATACAAAAAACAAATCGACTCGATTTTGTGTGGAGTGCGAAAGGGATGGAGGAAGTTTTTCGTATGTTTTTTTGTCTATTGTGGCTTTATTAATGATCCGATCCGATTCAGATTTGGGCCCCTGATAGATATGGGCTGTCTCTATGATTCTGCATTTTTCGTTTCTGTTATCTTCAAAATTGTGGACGCCACAGATGTGCGCCCTTTGTGGGGGCGGAAGTGGGCGGGGCGTTTAAAAATTAAACTTTTTTCTAGGAGTGAGAGAACACATCAGTCTGGAAAAAAAATTTGTTTGCTCTAGCTCTTATAGCCTTCGAGCAATGGGCGACAAACAAGACGGACGGACGGACAGACGGACAGACGGACGGACAGATATGGCTATATCGGACTCGGCTATTGATGCTAATCAAGAATATATATACTTATATGGTCGGAAATTACTCCTTCTCTATGTTACACACATCCACTTTTTTGCACAAATACAAATATACCGTTTTACTCTTCAGTACGGGTATAATTATTAAGATCAGACGTAATTAAGCTAATTAACTTTGTCAAGACCGCCTTCTATCCGGCAATGTTTAACAATGCTGGGTGTATGAAGCAAAAAATTGCAAGTAATTAATAGTATCGGTATTGGCAAAAAAAACCACCAACCATGAATATGACATCAGTCATCAGTGCCTTTTAGTAATACTGTTTCTAGCTTTGTTCTATAATCCATTCTTAAGATCAATACAAAAGATATTGGTCTAGACGACATAAACCCAACATTTTGAGAATAATACTTCATAGAATCATAATTACTCACATTTTTTTAACACGGCCATTACCACAAAAACTTTTTCGGAAAAGTGGAAGGAATCTAAACCCTGTCAAAAGCGTTCGACACCTTGTTGGCTGAACAAATAAATGCATTTTTTACAAAGCATAGATTAGTAAACAACCAGTCGGACTCAGAAGAAATATAAGTTTTACAACCGCGATGATACAAATTGTGGAGGATATTCGTGAAAGAATGGACGACGGATACACAACGTTCCTAACTCTTCTTGACTTCACTAAAGCATTTGACTCAGTCGACCATTGTATCCTCATCGCAAAGCTTCATCTTACAACATCTCGGACTTAGCAGTACGGTCGCTATCGTTCTTTCTCTTAAATAGGCGACAATCTGTTGTTAAGGAAGAAACGAGAAAGAACGTACGGAGTCGCTGTTGCCGCGACTCTACTTTTATACCCGTACTCAGTCAGCACACATGTGATTTATGTGGAATTTTCAAAATTTTTTTATAAGTTTTTACATCTTACATTTGTTTTGCTACATCAGTCATCGACATCTACTTCATCTATCACTTCTCACAACAACACACGTACTGCACGAGGCAGCATGTTTGGATAAGTGTGTGCGTGCGAAAGAATCGTTAGCGAAAACATCCTATAAATGACTTACGCCGCAACGGGAAGGGAAGCTCGCAGCTGAAAATTCATTTGATCATTGTGGATACAACAATGATTCATCTGTCCTCAAATTCGTAAATTGGTAGATATGGTCATTCTCTACGATACTTCTATTTTTTCGTTTTTTTCTGTCTTCAAAATACACAATGACCATATCTACTAGATCTCTACCCCATAAACACAACGCTAAACATGCAAAGTTACAAAAAAGAATATTACTAGTTACGGGAAAGGTATGTTAGTATTCGTGATTTAACAAGGAAGT